>JALPQI010024848.1:0-13887 GCA_025490895.1 Thaumatotibia leucotreta
CTACGGATTAAAAGTGACATTTTTTTTGAGAAATAGTACATTAGGTACTATAGAGTATAGAGAACGGGAAACGAAAGGTTACAGGCCAAGTAGATATATCTGGCCGAAGGAACTGAGGCAACGGAATACTGAAGACTACGAACGAAATTTTGTATACAACGATATAAGGAGGATAACAATACCTGTTATGATTTTACCTATGCCATGCCGTAGATACCTACTACTTTACAAGCAAATGAACAAATTTTGATTTATCTCTGTTCGTTCCTTCGCCTTCCCGTCGTTCCCTTCCCCATATTTTGAGGATTCTTGACTAGTTTACTAGGGAAAGAACCCTTTCGCCTATAAGGATTTCAATGTATTCCAAATGTTTCCTCTGTTTAGTTAAATTGAGGTACGGCCTTGGAAGTGCGACTTGTTATGCTTAAACAGGGTATTTAGTATTTACTCAGGTGACGGTAGAAGCGGTAGGCAATACTTGACCGCCTGCGCAGGCTCCACGAGTACGTGTGTACATGAACACTTGTATGTAAACTATTCAATACTCGTATCGTATTTGAACAGTCAGAAGTTATTACTGCACGTTAGTCATTTGTTTCGGATAAATTGTTTTAATCGAGTGAATTTAAGTATCCAACTTCGGCCGAATAGTGATTTTGTTATGCGAACGCCGAAACATCACTGCTCGAAAGTTAGATGAAAGATATTATATTACCAACAATTAGTACAGTATATTTATTTAGTCGACCGTGGTACAGACTGCAAAAGTATACACTGATTCATTCGACAAAATCGACAAGCTAGATAGTGTAGAGTTATGTCGTCCTGATCGAAGCCATATCGAGTCCAGTTTATCGAGATCTAGATTCACTTAGCATTCAGTTCGTGCCGTGAGCTTGCGACGGTCAGATTGCGTTGAATTAAACATAATCTCCAAAACTGGATGTATTAATTGGTTGCCATTTCTCCGAAGTGTACTCAACGGATAAGCTAGGGTTACTACCTAACTCACAGTTATATGTACTTATTCCATGCATATTACATATAAATCGGAACCTATGTATGTTTAGGGGCTTGTAGAAAATTTAATATTCCAATAACTCTGACAAGTCACGTAAGTATTCTGATAAATTGTTGATACATGGTGTCCCGTAATTGAATATTTAATCTTTTCTAAATCGATTTTAATCGACTAAGTAATTGGCATTGAATATCGAAGGTTACAACACTATTCCTAACTTAACTTAATTTTGACAGATGAATGAGAATTCGACCTTGAAAGCGCCTCTACACGTGCTCGACAGTTTGAATTGTTTCATTTTCATTGCTCGTTTTCAATGCATGCATGTCTGACGCGTCAAGTTAAAGCCGCGATGGTGATCTATTATTAAATGAACGCTCAGCAACAAAATGTATTTATTTATAACAGATAGTTTTAGGAAAAGAGTACTTACCGATGAAAGAAAATATCGTGATTGATAGTTCCTACTTTTTTGGTGGTGGATGTGCGGTTAATTATTGAGCATAGCATAGGGGCATATTACTTTGTGCGTCCACATCCACAAGTCACACGCGGTGTGCGGCCGAGAACGCACTGAAGATCGAGCCGAGACGTTTTGTCTCCCATTTCATTTGAAACGCGAAGGTATATACATACTTCGCGTTTCAATGGGACTTTTTCCATACATATTATATTGATATAGTTCTGTGCTTTTAACTCAACTCAATCAATGGGTAGGTACTATATTTTCCTTACATAAAATAGCTACGACGGTATAATAATGTATTACGGACAACATTTACAATAGTTTTCAGTAGTTCTTTCTTGGTCTGTCAGCCCTAGGGTAGACATTTTGCGCCATCAATTGGCATTTGCGCAGTGAATGGGCCCCCGCCTGCACAAAAAGTAACTCCTGCGCTGCCGAACAACGAAACGCTATTTTGGCAAGTGGGAGTGAGACCGCAGATGCACACTTACGTTACATGCCTCTTTCTTGTTTTTAATACATTATTTGGGAATCGGGGATATCTTGAAATTATACATTATGGATTACATGCTTTTTGATGCAGAATGGTTGTTTGTTCACAGAAATGGGGAGGTATGCTTACTGTAAAACTGTAAACTATTTATTGGTTTTTTAGACTCTGTGTTGTATTTTTTTTTTGTTATATGTCCCATAGTTTTTTTGTGTTTTTCTCATGTTCTGGCGTTTGGTCTCCACTGTAAGTCGAACATGTGTTTATAAATAAAAAAATGCAGGTTAACACATAATATGACACTTGATCGGGTAAAGCTATATTATGTGTGCATATTCGTATAATAAGAGACAAGATTCTACGTCTGAAAGTCAAAATATACTCCGAATAATAGAAAACTGTTAGTATGTAGGACTAGGCATGTACAGTCGATGGCATAAATATATACAGGGCTACTTTTTCACCGGTACAATAAATTTTCCCACATATTTGGTATCGATAATAGATTACATTTATCAAACAAAATTGTCATTTTTTTTTTTCATTTATTATTAATTTATCCTTCATGCAAATGCAAAATAATGGGCCTACTTATGATAAGACGTCAACGGGGTGCGGGACACAGAGGGCGGCGGAAAGGGGTGAGCGACCTGCGCACGAGTTGGCAACATAGCAGTTACCTCAATCTCGGTGACTAGGTCAGGGACGGTCAGTGTCACGGTTGACGTAGGTATGTGCGCACACGCCGGATCGTACTACCTTCAGTCGGAAATTGCTCGTACGAAATGGTTCGTAGTTATTTTCTCATTGGGGAAAATGCGGTGGCAGCCCAGCGGCTATACGCTGAAGAAAGTGTGCCCCGCCTGGAAAATGCCAGTGTTATAGCTATGGCCAGCCAGGTCAACAGATTTGACCCCATGTGACTGTTTTTGTGGGGTGAGGGTAGGCCCAAAATTTAAAAGACTTAAAAAATCTAATAATAAGTGCATTTGATGAACTTAAAAGTGAGAACTACAGACTTGTGTTGGGAAATATCGAAGGAAACATTCAAAAACGGGCAAGAGTGTGTTTAGATAACCACGGCCAACATTTTGAACACTTGCTTAAGTATGTGAATTAATTAATTAGTATGAGAAATGGACTCCATTAATCAGGTATGTTTTTTTTATTCCAATCATTGTGCATAAAGTTGATTTCAAGTGTTTAAATACGCCTCAATGAAGAAAGTTTCTGTCCTTAGTGCAAGTATGAAGGAAGATTTGGGATCAAGTAAAATTTTTTTGCCAAGTCATAATCATAAGTTAATTATCATTGTCGCTTTTCTAAGCCGCCATGCCACGTGCGATGACGTTGTAAACAAACAGTTGCCAGTTCGTGTGTTTTGCTAGTTATGTACATTGATAATGCGTAATGCGTCCTATTTTCTTATTAGGTTTGCGGATAAGTTCAAACATCGGTATTTTAGTTTTTTTGTTCTAAAGGGGTAGTAACAAAAAATGTTAGTATTCTGTAACTTGGACTACTATTACGTATGTTGATTTATTGTACTGGTGAAAAAATAACCCTGTATAAGTACAATTTTAGATCTTGTGCTCTAGACACAGGTATAAAACTGTATACATTTGTATGCCCTTCACTGTACTTATTAAATGTAAACGTATTGAATTATTGATGTATTCTTATTTCGTGTCAGTTTCGACAAACTCGAAGCTACGAGATTTTGGTGAGTGCATGGGTTGGGTGTATTACTTTGCTCATACTAGGTATTTTTATTATTTTTACCCATTTATTAGTTATTGGCAATTAGGTATTTGGTCTGTAATAATTATATTAACTTCATTCATATTACGGTGGCAAGTCATACCTAAATATAATAATCGTGAAAGACCTTTGCAGTGAAACTGAACTCTGTTCACCCGCACTGGCCGCACTTCAACGCGGTATCGATTTTCTCTGCGCCAGCGCAGCTGCTTACGCTATACAAGTGTTTAGTTTCAAATTGGTTATACATGCCATAAGATTACTAGTTTACGATCGAAGTATCGACTCACGTTTGAATTTTAATCTCGCTTCCCGTCTATTCACGGGTTGTGGCATTATTGAAATAATGTATACGTATTAAAAGGCTCTTTATTTACAGTAGCCTAGCCGTACCTACCATGAGTTATACCGATTATCATTACTTTTTGATCGCTCCTCGACGCACGTGAAGTCAGCCACCCCAAACCGTTTGCCCGCTAATGGCATATCGGGATCGTTTGTTCATCGTTCGTTCACGTTTGTTCAGTATGTTAAATCGTTAGGATCCGATCGTAACATTTTTTTTTTAAAAAAACAAAGTGGGGTGGCTAACTTCGCGTTAGCCACCCCATACCACTTTTATTGCGTTTTCTTTGCAGATATGGCAAGATATTCGTTCGTTCAGGATTGTTCGCTCCTACAAATCGTTAGGATCCGATTACTTTTTTTTATATGAATTTTTAAAGTGGGGTGGCTGTCTTCACGTCAGCCACCCCACCCCAAAATTGGCAAAACGAACTATGCAGAACTATCGGGCGTCGTTAGTTCACGTTTGTTCTGGCAATTAAATCGTTAGGATCCGATCAGTTTTTCCATAAAAAAATAAAAACGAAAATTCGTTTCGCCCGATTCATACCATTCCATCAGGCGCTATAAAAAGTTATAGAATCAGATTATAACGTTTCTATGGCATTAACCAGCATCTAAAGACGATATTCTATCAATGTATGACGGTATCTTGCGGGCTATCTAAGATTCAGAAGATATTTTGATGGTTTTATATTCTTTTCATACTACAGGGTGGCTGTTTTCACGCATGAAAATAGCCATCCCAGCCCTAATGCAACAAAACCGACTACGTGGGTCCATCAAGTTTCGTTATTTTACGTTTGTTCAGGCAATAAAACCGTTAGGGTCTCAGTAGTTTCCACATAAAAAATTAAATCGAGTTCATGTGACTCACTGCTAAGTACTTCTGCCAAACACTGTAAAAATTAATAGAATCGGATCCTAACGTTTCTATGGCATAAACTAGCCTCTATTGACTATACTCTATCGATTTATGACACTATCTTGCGGGCGATCTGAGAATTAGAAGAGATTTTGATAGTTTTATATTTTTTTCATAGTACGGGGTGGCTGTCTTCACGCGTGAAGGTAGCCACCCCACCCCTAATGCAACAAATCCGACTACGTGGGTCCATCAAGTTTCGTTAGTTTACGTTTGTTCAGGCAATAAAATCGTTAGGATCTCAGTAGTTTTCTCATAAAAAATTAAACCGAGTTTTCATGCGACCCAGTCTATGTACTTGTGCCGAACACTGTGAAAGTTAATAGAATCAGATCCTAACCTATCTATGGCATAAACTAGCCTCTATTGACTATACTCTATCGATTTATGACACTATCCTGCGGGCGATCTAAGAATTAGAAGTGATTTTGATAGTTTTTTATTTTTTTCATAGTACACTTCTGCCATACATTGTAAAAGTTAACACAATGAGATCCTAACGTTTTTATGGCATAAACTAGTGTCTATTGACTATACCCTATCGATTTATGACACTACCTTGCGGGCGATCTGAGAATTAGAAGAGATTTTGATAGTTTTATATTTTTTTCATTGTACGGGGTGGCTGTCTTCACGCGTGAAGGTAGCCACCCCACCCCTAATGCAACAAAACCGACTACGTGGGTCCATCAAGTTTCGTTAGTTTACGTTTGTTCAGGCAATAAAATCGTTAGGATCTCAGTAGTTTTCTCATAAAAAATTAAATCAAGTTTTCATGTGACACGGGCCAGGCACTTCTGCCAAACACTACAAAAGTTTATAGAATCAGATCCTAACGTTTCTATGGCCTAAACTAGCGTCTATGGACTATACTCTATCGATTTATGACACTATCTTGCGGGCGATCTTAGAATTAGAAGTGATTTTTATGGTTTTTTATTTTTTTCATAGTACACTTCTGTCATACATTGTAAAAGTTAATAGAATCAGATCCTAACGAATCTATGGCATAAACTAGCCTCTATTGATTATACTCTATCGATTTATGACACTATCCTGCGGGCTATCTAAGAATTGGAACTGATTTTGATAGTTTTTTATTTTTTTCATAGTACACTTCTGCCATACATTGTAAAAGTTAATACAATCAGATCCTAACGTTTCTATGGCATAAACTAGCGTCTATAGACTATACTCTATCGATTTATGACACTATCTTGCGGGCGATCTGAGAATTAGAAGAGATTTTGATAGTTTTATATTTTTTTCATAGTACGGGGTGGCTGTCTTCACGCGTGAAGGTAGCCACCCCACCCCTAATGCAACAAATCCGACTACGTGGGTCCATCAAGTTTCGTTAGTTTACGTTTGTTCAGGCAATAAAATCGTTAGGATCTCAGTAGTTTTCTCATAAAAAATTAAACCGAGTTTTCATGCGACCCAGTCTATGTACTTGTGCCGAACACTGAAAGTTAATAGAATCAGATCCTAACGTATCTGTGGCATAAACTAGCCTCTATTGACTATACTCTATCGATTTATGACACTACCCTGCGGGCGATCTTAGAATTAGAAGTGATTTTGATGGTTTTTTATTTTTTTCATAGTACACTTTTGCCATACATTGTAAAAGTTAATACAATCAGATCCTAACGTTTCTATGGCATAAACTAGTGTCTATTGACTATACCCTATCGATTTACGACACTACCTTGCGGGCGATCTGAGAATTAGAAGAGATTTTGATAGTTTTATATTTTTTTCATTGTACGGGGTGGCTGTCTTCACGCGTGAAGGTAGCCACCCCACCCCTAATGCAACAAAACCGACTACGTGGGTCCATCAAGTTTCGTTAGTTTACGTTTGTTCAGGCAATAAAATCGTTAGGATCTCAGTAGTTTTCTCATAAAAAATTAAATCAAGTTTTCATGTGACACGGGCCAGGCACTTCTGCCAAACACTACAAAAGTTTATAGAATCAGATCCTAACGTTTCTATGGCCTAAACTAGCGTCTATGGACTATACTCTATCGATTTATGACACTATCTTGCGGGCGATCTTAGAATTAGAAGTGATTTTGATGGTTTTTTATTTTTTTCATAGTACACTTCTGTGATACATTGTAAAAGTTAATAGAATCAGATCCTAACGTTTCTATGCCATAAACTAGCGTCTATTGATTATACTCTATCGATTTATGACACTATCCTGCGGGCGATCTAAGATTATGAACAGATTTTAGCAGGTTTAACTTTTTTATATTATGTCACCGCTGTTACCTCTTCAACCAACTTACCACCAAATCAGATCAAATAACTATATGGGGTCATCGGACAACGTTATCTCTGATTGGTTCAGGCGTTAGAATCGTTAGGATATCTAAAGTTTTCTCGTTAAAAATTAAATCGAGTTTTCATGTTACCCGGGCCAGGCACTTCTGCCAAACACTACAAAAGTTTATAGAATCAGATCCTAACGTTTCTATGGCATAAACTAGCGTCTATTGACTATACCCTATCGATTTATGACACTATCCTGCGGGCGATCTGAGAATTAGACGAGATTTTGATAGTTTTATATTTTTTTCATAGTACGGGGTGGCTGTCTTCACGCGTGAAGGTAGCCACCCCACCCCTAATGCAACAAATCCGACTACGTGGGTCCATCAAGTTTCGTTAGTTTACGTTTGTTCCGGCAATAAAATCGTTAGGATCTCAGTAGTTTTCTCATAAAAAATTAAACCGAGTTTTCATGCGACCCAGTCTATGTACTTGTGCCGAACACTGTGAAAGTTAATAGAATCAGATCCTAACGTATCTATGGCATAAACTTGCCTCTATTGACTATACTCTATCGATTTATGACACTATCCTGCGGGCGATCTTAGAATTAGAAGTGATTTTGATGGTTTTGTATTTTTTTCATAGTACACTTTTGCCATACATTGTAAAAGTTAATACAATCAGATCCTAACGTTTCTATGGCATAAACTAGTGTCTATTGACTATACACTATCGATTTATGACACTACCTTGCGGGCGATCTGAGAATTAGAAGAGATTTTGATAGTTTTATATTTTTTTCATAGTACGGGGTGGCTGTCTTCACGCGTGAAGGTAGCCACCCCACCCCTAATGCAACAAATCCGACTACGTGGGTCCATCAAGTTTCGTTAGTTTACGTTTGTTCAGGCAATAAAATCGTTAGGATCTCAGTAGTTTACTCATAAAAAATTAAACCGAGTTTTCATGCAACCCAGTCTATGTACTTGTGCCGAACACTGTGAAAGTTAATAGAACCAGATCCTAACGTATCTATGGCATAAACTAGCCTCTATTGACTATACTCTATCGATTTATGACACTATCCTGCGGGCGATCTTAGAATTAGAAGTGATTTTGATGGTTTTTTATTTTTTCATAGTACACTTCTGACATACATTGTAAAAGTTAATACAATCAGATCCTAACGTTTCTATATTATGTCACCGCTGTTATCTCTTCAACCAACTTACCACCAACTCAGCTAAAATAACTATATGGGGTCATTCAACAACGTTATCTGTGATTGGTTTAGGTGTTAGAATCGTTAGGATATCTAAAGTTTTCTCATTAAAAATTTAATTAAGTTTTCATTATACCTGGGCCAGGCACTTCTGGCAAACACTACAAAAGTTTATAGAATCAGATCCTAACGTTTCTATGGCCTAATCTAGCGTCTATTGACTATACTCTATCGATTTCTGACACTTTCCTGCAGGCGATCTTAGAATTAAAAGTGATTTTGATGGTTTTGTATTTTTTCATAGTACACTTCTGCCATACATTGTAAAAGTTAATACAATCAGATCCTAACGTTTCTATGCCATAAACTAGCGTCTATTGATTATACTCTATCGATTTATGACACTATCCTGCGGGCGATCTAAGATTATGAACAGATTTTAGCAGGTTTAACTTTTTTATATTATGTCACCGCTGTTACCTCTTCAACCAACTTACCACCAAATCAGATCAAATAACTATATGGGGTCATCGGACAACGTTATCTCTGATTGGTTCAGGCGTTAGAATCGTTAGGATATCTAAAGTTTTCTCGTTAAAAATTAAATCGAGTTTTCATGTTACCCGGTCCAGGCACTTCTGCCAAACACTACAAAAGTTTATAGAATCAGATCCTAACGTTTCTATGGCATAAACTAGCGTCTATTGACTATACCCTATTGATTTATGACACTATCCTGCGGGCGATCTGAGAATTAGAAGAGATTTTGATAGTTTTATATTTTTTTCATAGTACGGGGTGGCTGTCTTCACGCGTGAAGGTACGTGGGTCCATCAAGTTTCGTTAGTTTACGTTTGTTCAGGCAATAAAATCGTTAGGATCTCAGTCTATGTACTTGTGCCGAACACTGTGAAAGTTAATAGAATCAGATCCTAACGTATCTATGGCATAAACTAGCCTCTATTGACTATACTCTATCGATTTATGACACTATCCTGCGGGCGATCTAAGAATTAGAAGTGATTTTGATAGTTTTTTTATTTTTTTCATAGTACACTTCTGCCATACATTGTAAAAGTTAATACAATGAGATCCTAACGTTTCTATGGCATAAACTAGTGTCTATTGACTATACCCTATCGATTTATGACACTATCTTGCGGGCGATCTTAGAATTAGAAGTGATTTTGATGGTTTTTTATTTTTTTCATAGTACACTTCTGTCATACATTGTAAAAGTTAATAGAATCAGATCCTAACGAATCTATGGCATAAACTAGGCTCTATTGATTATACTCTATCGATTTATGACACTATCCTGCGGGCGATCTAAGAATTGGAAGTGATTTTGATAGTTTTTTATTTTTTTCATAGTAAGTACACTTCTGCCATACATTGTAAAAGTTAATACAATCAGATCCTAACGTTTCTATGGCATAAACTAGCGTCTATAGACTATACTCTATCGATTTATGACACTATCCTGCGGGCGATCTGAGAATTAGACGAGATTTTGATAGTTTTATATTTTTTTCATAGTACGGGGTGGCTGTCTTCACGCGTGAAGGTAGCCACCCCACCCCTAATGCAACAAATCCGACTACGTGGGTCCATCAAGTTTCGTTAGTTTACGTTTGTTCAGGCAATAAAATCGTTAGGATCTCAGTAGTTTTCTCATAAAAAATTAAATCAAGTTTTTATGTGACACGGGCCAGGCACTTCTGCCAAACACTACAAAAGTTTATAGAATCAGATCCTAACGTTTCTATGGCCTAAACTAGCGTCTATGGACTATACTCTATCGATTTATGACACTATCTTGCGGGCGATCTTAGAATTAGAAGTGATTTTGATGGTTTTTTATTTTTTTCATAGTACACTTCTGTCATACATTGTAAAAGTTAATAGAATCAGATCCTAATGAATCTATGGCATAAACTAGCCTCTATTGACTATACTCTATCGATTTATGACACTATCCTGCGGGCGATCTAAGAATTAGAAGGACTTTGATAGTTTTTTCTTTTTTTCATAGTACACTTCTGCCATACATTGTAAAAGTTAATACAATCAGATCCTAACGTTTCTATGCCATAAACTAGCGTCTATTGATTATACTCTATCGATTTATGACACTATCCTGCGGGCGATCTAAGATTATGAACAGATTTTAGCAGGTTTAACTTTTTTATATTATGTCACCGCTGTTACCTCTTCAACCAACTTACCACCAAATCAGATCAAATAACTATATGGGGTCATCGGACAACGTTATCTCTGATTGGTTCAGGCGTTAGAATCGTTAGGATATCTAAAGTTTTCTCGTTAAAAATTAAATCGAGTTTTCATGTTACCCGGGCCAGGCACTTCTGCCAAACACTACAAAAGTTTATAGAATCAGATCCTAACGTTTCTATGGCATAAACTAGTGTCTATTGACTATACCCTATCGATTTATGACACTATCTTGCGGGCGATCTTAGAATTAGAAGTGATTTTGATGGTTTTTTATTTTTTTCATAGTACACTTCTGTCATACATTGTAAAAGTTAATAGAATCAGATCCTAACGAATCTATGGCATAAACTAGCCTCTATTGATTATACTCTATCGATTTATGACACTATCCTGCGGGCGATCTAAGAATTGGAAGTGATTTTGATAGTTTTTTTATTTTTTTCATAGTAAGTACACTTCTGCCATACATTGTAAAAGTTAATACAATCAGATCCTAACGTTTCCATGGCATAAACTAGCGTCTATAGACTATACTCTATCGATTTATGACACTATCTTGCGGGCAATCTAAGAATCAGAAGAGATTTTGATAGTTTTATATTTTTTTCATAGTACGGGGTGGCTGTCTTCACGCGTGACGGTAGCCACCCCACCCCTAATGCAACAAATCCGACTACGTGGGTCCATCAAGTTTCGTTAGTTTACGTTTGTTCAGGCAATAAAATCGTTAGGATCTCAGTAGTTTTCTCATAAAAAATTAAATCAAGTTTTTATGTGACACGGGCCAGGCACTTCTGCCAAACACTACAAAAGTTTATAGAATCAGATCCTAACGTTTCTATGGCCTAAACTAGCGTCTATGGACTATACTCTATCGATTTATGACACTATCTTGCGGGCAATCTGAGAATCAGTAGAGATTTTGATAGTTTTATATTTTTTTCATAGTACGGGGTGGCTGTCTTCACGCGTGACGGTAGCCACCCCACCCCTAATGCAACAAATCCGACTACGTGGGTCCATCAAGTTTCGTTAGTTTACGTTTGTTCAGGCAATAAAATCGTTAGGATCTTAGTAGTTTTCTCATAAAAAATTAAATCAAGTTTTCATGTGACACGGGCCAGGCACTTCTGCCAAACACTACAAAAGTTTATAGAATCAGATCCTAACGTTTCTATGGCCTAAACTAGCCTCTATAGACTATACTCTATCGATTTATGACACTATCTTGCGGGCGATCTTAGAATTAGAAGTGATTTTGATGGTTTTTTATTATTTTCATAGTACACTTCTGTCATACATTGTAAAAGTTAATAGAATCAGATCCTAATGAATCTATGGCATAAACTAGCCTCTATTGACTATACTCTATCGATTTATGACAGTATCCTGCGGGCGATCTAAAATTATGAACAGATTTTAGCAGGTATAACTTTTTTATATTATGTCACCGCTGTTATCTCTTCAACCAACTTACCACCAACTCAGCTAAAATAACTATATGGGGTCATTCAACAACGTTATCTGTGATTGGTTTAGGTGTTAGAATCGTTAGGATATCTAAAGTTTTCTTCTTTTGATTCGTCTGGATGAGTACTTTGAAACTAGATAGTAACCAGGGTCTGATGATGGAGCCGGAAGGTGGCCAATTGGAACTCCGTAATTAAACAACGCAACCCCATCGAGATTGGGTTCTTTTGATTCGTCTGGATGAGTACTTTGAAACTAGATAGTAACCAGGGTTTGATGATGGAGCCGGAAGGTGGCCAATTGGAACTCCGTAATTAAACAACGCAACCCCATCGAGATTGGGATCGTTTGGAAGAGTACCTTGGTACTAGATGATAAATAGCCGCCACATAGCATGAAAAAGTTGTAACCGCCAAAATCTCTTCTTAATCTTAGATCGCAGCAAAATACCGTGATTAATCGATAGAGCATAGTCCATAGGTGCTAGTTTACGTCATAGATGCGTTAGGATTTGTTTAAATGAACTTTTATAGAGTTTGGCAGAAGTGCATGGCCCGGCTCACATGAAAACTCGATTTAATTTTTTATGAGAAAACTACTGAGATCCTAACGATTTTATTGCCTGAAAAATTTGTTGAACTATGAAAAAAAAGTAAAACTGTTAAAATCTCATCTAATTCTTAGATCGCCCGCAAGATAGTGTCATAAATCGATAGAGTTTAATCAATAGACGCTAGTTTATGCCATAGAAACGTTAGGATCTGATTGTATTAACTTTTAAAATGTATGGCAGAAGTGTACTATGAAAAAAATATAAAACTTTCAAAATCACTTTTAATTCTAAGATCACCCGCAAGAAAGTGTCAGAAATCGATAGAGTATAGTCAATAGACGCTAGATTAGGCCATAGAAACGTTAGGATCTGATTCTTTAAACTTTTGTAGTGTTTGGCAGAAGTGCCTGGCCCAGGTATAAGTAATGAAAACTTAATTAAATTTTTAATGAGAAAACATTAGTTATCCTAACGATTCTAACACCTAAACCAATCACAGATAACGTTGTCGGATGACCCCATATAGTTATTTTAGCTGAGTTGGTGGTAAGTTGGTTGAAGAGATAACAGCGGTGACATAATATAAAAAAGTTATACCTGCTAAAATCTGTTCATAATCTTAGATCGCCCGCAAGACAGTGTCATAAATCGATAGAGTATAGTCAATAGACACTAGTTTATTCCATAGAAACGTTAGGATCTGATTGTATTAACTTTTACAATGTATGGCAAAAGTGTACTATGAAAAAAATAAAAACCATCAAAATCACTTCTAATTCTATGATCGCCCGCAGGATAGTGTCATAAATCGATAGAGTATAGTCAATAGAGGCTAGTTTATGCCATAGATACGTTAGGATCTGATTCTATTAACTTTCACAGTGTTCGGCACAAGTACATAGACTGGGTTGCATGAAAACTCGGTTTAATTTTTTATGAGAAAACTACTGAGATCCTAACGATTTTATTGCCTGAACAAACGTAAACTAACGAAACTTGATGGACCCACGTAGTCGGATTTGTTGCATTAGGGGTGGGGTGGCTACCTTCACGCGTGAAGACAGCCACCCCGTACTATGAAAAAAATATAAAACTATCAAAATCTCTTCTAAT
>JALPQI010024849.1:0-15632 GCA_025490895.1 Thaumatotibia leucotreta
CTCGTGCTATTAAGACGTGCGGTCAAAGGAACTATCGAATCCTTAGGGAACGAACCACTGAATGAAAACCTACATTTGTAGCCCAAAAATGGTTAAGGAGCGCTGAGTTAGTGCAAGCCATTCAAATCGATTGAAAATTATGAAGTGATTCCTACATTATCAAAACGAAATCAAGGCGTCCTCCTTCCGCACCTGGCAAAATATTTCGGGCAAGCATTGCATTGGGGCTTATACTGAGAAAATGGACTAGTGTCAAGGGTACGCTTTATACCAAAAAGCCAGGAAAAAACGAGTATAGATAACACTCGTTCTAAGTCCTTCAAACCTATTAGTCTAACATCTCTATTCTTTCACTACTTGGCTGGCAAGATCGCTAAGTCTAAATCAACATGTTTACCAAAAACTACCCCCAATTAACCTGGTCACAAGGTCCATAAAAGTAAGTAAGTTAGTAAGTAATTCTTTACTGCACCAGTAAGAAAATAACAGAATGAAACAAAATAAAAATAAGCTAAGCACACGATACAGGTTACCAAAGCGGCGGTAAAGTCTAGAGAATAAGCAAACAGGTCGGTGTGTATTCCTTGATGTCGAAGGTGCTTTCGATAATAAACTCACAGAAACCATCCTTAATGAAATTAAATCAAAGGATGAAACCACGACTATATCGGTACGAAGAGTGCTCTCTAACAGAATAGCTGCTCCAACCCTCAATATAACTGAGTATGAATTTCACACAACGACAGGGTGTTCTCAGTGATGACCCTCAAGATACAAACCAACGACCAGAATGATTGTCGAAAATGGCACTACAGGTAAAAGCAGGTGAGAGGCCTAAGGTCAGAGTTTGCATCAGCATGAGCAAAATGGCCTTTGTTTTCTAGACAGAAGTCAATATTATGATGATTTCCGCGCATAAATATTACATTATGTGTGGCAATCAATTTGGAAAGAAACCTAAAAACCAATATTATCTATTATCCGCATCAACTCAAACAGTCAAGTTGCGATGCTCTCACTAGTCCAGTGCTGCAAGAATAAATTAAACGCCCTTGACTTTAATGAAGTTACACTTAGATCGGTATTAGGATATTCCAATAATGTTGGAAACGAAACAGCAGATGAGTTTTCGCGAAAGAACGGCAACAACACGCATTGTCAGCCAGCCAGAGCCTTTCTATGGAATCACCAAACCGGAGCCATATTCTCTGCTGAACAAACTAGATATGATAAGATAAGATAAGAGCAATCGCACAGTTGAAGTCCATCAAAGTAACTCTCACTCGTAAGTTCTTATCCAAGGGTTCAATAACAGAAAACAATAAAGAGCTACTTGAGCTCAAAAGTAACAAAGCCTGTGAAGAATCGAGAATCCTAACTATTAACATATGTATAAACAATCATGGGTAAGAAACAAGATGCAATATGTAGCTTCTGCCAAAAATCAGAGCAAACTACTGTGCAACGTTGCAACATATTGATTTAAACTATCAATTAATCTACTATGGACCTCCTCCTCCTCTGTTTCTGCAGACCACAAATGCATAAAAGAAGTATTTACCTAGGCAGACATTATGATATACACAAAATTGCAGCCGACAGAATTTGAAATGTTCTGGCCTCGACAAGAATCAGTAATGACTTATAAAAAGGGCTGCGACAAAATATCATAACTGCTCGGCGCGGCGGATATTAGACCAAAACAACAATAATAAAGATGATAATAATATGGCAGATGTCCGGACCTTACTACTATAGCCCTATCTCTGACACATGCAATGAAGCTCATTATACTTTTCAATAGCCTGCTGAGACTGGTTCACGGTTCACGTGTACTATAGAGTAAATTTCACGAATTGGCAAAATACAGCTAATTATAAATAAGCCCATGATTCCCAGGGAGATAATAATAAGATTGTGGCAGCTTGTGGCGAGCTGTTCGGCAATAGGGACATCGTCTCAGGCATGTTTTCGTCGGTCAAAGAAGAATCCAAGAAAAACTGTAGGACTCGGCTTGCCTTGATTGGCCGTTGGCCGTCCAGAGAGGAATCATTAGAGCGATGTATATGCTCCAGGGGTGGAAGTGGAAATGTGCGTGAGTCGCTGGTCGATGCAGTATCTATGTGGTAGTAAAAATACTGCTCTGCCCTCACCCATCTTCCTGAGACGCCCTGGGTCAAGTCGCGCCTGCACTGTTGCAAGTGCTATAAGAAACTAAACAAAATGTTATAAGGTACACAAAAAATCTTTCAAGATTTTATATATCATCTTTTTTGAGGCGTAACTCTCATTCATGTACCGTATTTAATGTAGTAACGTATACTTTATAAAATTAAAAGGTGAGTTACGACATCAAACTTTAAAATTATTTGGATTTATATGTACATACGACTCAGTTTATTAAGGGAATACAGCCATACTATCTTCGAAATTGTGTTGTAACGCACAAAAGCCTAAAATATTTGTCCCTTACGCCATTGTGAATTCACAGTTTCGTATTTATTACATCAGATAGAATGTCGTAAAGGCACCTTCTTTTGCTGTAGTAACTAACCACATCGGGATTTATGAATAAGAAGGATATACTACGTTGAAAATGGACACGTTATCCCTTCAAATTAAAAATTTGACCCATACAACATTTTTTTTAAATCAATATGAAGTTACGACAAAATGAATTCACTTCATAACTTCTTTATTTGAAGCGATATCAAAAAGTTAATAATACAGATCGATAGAGAATTTTTTTCTGAGTTCTATGCAATTCAAAGTGTACTTACGACAAAATGTCCCTTACGACATTTGAAATTTCCAGTGTCGATATTGTAAGGTAAATTATATGCCTTATTTCCTCAATTGTGAAATAAAAATTTTTCATAACATATTTTTATAAGTTTCATGGAAACATTCTCAATGAGAACTTACTCTTAAATACTCATGAAAATTTTCGGATATTAAGAAAAATGAAGGCGTCTGGTAGCAAGGCGCGCCCATTTACTCTTTTAAGTTCTTTCCAATTTATTAAATAGAAGCTCTTTACAAAAATTACTTCAGTCTACATTTTAGTAATATTTTTTTTAAGACCTTTGTAAAAAATACATATCGGATTTTAGTAATAATTGATTCTTGTATTATATCGTGCATAATATGAAAATGTATTTTAACTGCCATCATCCCTATTATTAAATAAAACGGACGTATTTTAAATATGGTACCAACCCAAAATCTTTCCTGTACAAACCGATTTGTCGCTGGTAAACTAGCCCATGGATAGGTATAAGGACAACGTAATTCTAAAGACGTCATCATACTCATCATCTGCGTATGACGAAGTACGCATATAAAACGAATACGGCCGAATAATTTACCTATTTAGGAACAAGGAAAAAACACGTCAAAACAAAACAGAATCCTAAGATATCTTGGAGCAGGAAATGTAGAGAATTACTCCCGTATCTTAAACGTCGACTACTTAGCAATCCGATAAGTATTGTTTGTCCCTTTCCGTCTTAAGATGCATTTAGACCAAAAGAGCATTCGCTCATTCTTTCCCCCACTCTACGAAATCAGCGAGTTTCGACGAATCACGTTTTGTGTAACGAACGAATTTCGCACGACGAATTTGAAACGTAGCGCATAAACGCATAGAATAGAATTATTAGGTACTTAGCTGAATCATTGTCAGATTTAGGTTATCGTCTTTTCGGAGGACATACCTAAAGTTACGAAATTCCTGTACTAATTTTGGGATAAAACAATTAACGGTACAACTAGGTTCCCCGGTCTATAGCCCTATACAATCAAATCGTAACATAGATTTATAAAAGCTGTTAACTTTTGACCACCGAGTGGACAACTTTACTTTGTTTTCGGACTGACCATTGTCAGTCCGAAAACAAAGTAAAGTTGTCCTGTTCTTCACCTCGTCGAGTGTAACTGGGTCATTACCCAGTTACACTCGACGAGGTGAAGAACAGGTGCCTTTTTTCTGCATTCCTGCTATTTTTACCATTTTAAGTAGAAACCCTTATAGTTTCGCTTTGTCTGTCTGTCTGTCCACAGCATAGCTCAGTGAACGGTAATAAATAGTAAAAATTCTCAATTTCGTATAAATAGATACCTATCCATATTAATCACTCAAAGTGGTTAAATAAAATGATTACAGAAACAAAACATCGATTAGATATACCTCCCCTCTTCTGAAATCCTATAGTTTGGGATATTATTGAATAGGTCTTAAAGACAGTAATGTTCTCAAAAAAAAGTTTTTTAAAGTCAATGATAATAACGCTACAAAATAATAAAAAAACATTTAATACGTGGGCCAAAACATATGAAAAAAAAACATGAATATTAAGCTTACAGAATACTTAAATAAAAAACTATTTCAAGCGTCACTTTTGATTAACTACGGAACCCTAGTTGATGTATTTTGCTCTACGTACCTATATTCAGTTTACTTATTTCGATTATTAAAGGAGCTGTAGTTTGATAATTTAATTTGTAACTATAAGGTCGTAATAATATGTTCGGAATATTTATAGACAATAAAACCTACAAGCAGTCAAAGTTGTCAGGCTCCGTAGCCTAGTTGGTAGTGACAGTGACCCTGCCTACGAAGCTGGAGGTTCCGGGTTCGAGTCCCAGCAAGGGCAATATCTTGTGTATTTTATTTATCACAAATATTTTGTTCCTTGGTCATGGCTGTATAGACAGCCATGACCAAGAATACATAGGTATTTAAGTATATTATATATATTGTCGCTTGGTACCTACATTACAAGCCTTAATTGAGCTTACCGTGCCGTGGGACGATTTGTGTAAGATGTCCTAAGATATTTTTTAGAAGACAGACTTTTGAGGCAAATCTTTCTTTTAAGTTATATCGCCTGTAAACATAATAGGTATTAGAAGCCCCAAAAAATAATATTGTGCAACTACTGCTTCGATAAAAACAACGAAAACAATAAAAACGTATCAAAACAAATTCTCTTAACCGGTGAATTACCTCGAACAGGAAAGTGCGTATGTTCTGCATTAAGTACTTAGGCAAGTACGTACTGTGAATATAAATGAGTACCAATCTACTGTTGCTATCTTGTCATTAAGGGGTAACTCCCAAATCCACGCTGGCAATTCGTGGGGTAAGTACTTACTTTTTATACCAGTACTAGGTACCAGTCGCGTCATCATCATCATCATCAGCACAAAGTACAAATAATCTCTGTCATCAGCCAACGATAGTCCACTGCTGGATATAGGCCTCTCCTATTAACTATGCGTATAGACGCATTAGGAGGTAAATTCCCATAACCGCCATGCTGGACAAGCGGATTGGCGATCGCAATAATGTGTCCACTATGATGACGCTGCTGCCCATCATCAATCTTTTATCAAATAATGGTGAAACTTCGATCCCTTTAGTCGACTCTTACGACACCCGCAGGAGGAGTTGGGGTGGTGACAAATGTATTCTTACTGCCGTCACCTATCGGCGAAGTCGCGTCATCATCATTGTATAGGTAAATTGAACTTTTTGGTATCGAAAGGGATTAAATGGGCAATTCCACGTTAGAGTGTAATGAAAGTGAGTAAATTCTCGCATGTTTATTTATTAATTGCGCAAATTTTACTGGTATTATAAAGACATCAGAATGATACGAGTATAAAAATGATACGATAATGACCATTGCGCGTAAATTTCTTTACTTACCCGTCTAGCACCAAAAATAATAAAACAATATTGTAATTTTATAATAAACAATTATTTTATTTTATTACACATCAAAGATAAAACATAAATTTGCATATGTAATTATTTTTCTATATTTTTAATGTATGCAATGTACTCGTCATTAGAAATAGTTTCAGATATTAAATATGTTTTACTCATGTAAGTGAATTGTTAATATTCTTTTGAGTAATAATTTAAAGATTCTTTAAACCTATAGGTACGTATCTAGATATAATGTTACACTTACACTTGGCTCATCTATATATATAAACGGCAATGTCCTGACTGACTGACTGACTGACTTAAATCAACGCACAGCCCAAACCGCTGGTCCTAGAGAGTTCAAACTTGGCATTTAGATTCTTTATAATGTCTAGAGGCTCACTAAGAACGGATTTTTGAAAATTCCTCTCTTAAAGGGGTTAAATGGGGGGTTAAAGTTTGTATGGGGAAACAAGATTAGTTGGGCTATTTTATTCGAAACTTCACAGGAATGTTTTTAATAATAAATAAGTAAACACGTGTTTCAGGTTTTTTGAAAATTCATTCCCTATGGGGGTTAAATGGAGGGTTAAAGTTTGTATGGGGAAATAAGATTAGTTGGGCTATTTTAATCGAAACATCGCATGAATGTTTTTAACAATAAATAAGTAAACACGTGTTTCAGGTTTTTTGAAAATTCATTCCCTATGGGGGTTAAATGGAGGGTTAAAGTTTGTATGGGGAAATAAGATTAGTTGGGCTATTTTATTCGAAACTTCACATGAATGTTTTTAACAATAAATAAGTAAACAAGTGTTTCAGGTTTTTTAAAAATTCATTCCCTATGGGGGTTAAATGGAGGGTTAAAGTTTGTATGGGGAAATAAGATTAGTTGGGCTATTTTATTCGAAACTTCACATGAATGTTTTTAACAATAAATAAGTAAACACGTGTTTCAGGTTTTTTTGAAAATTCATTCCCTATGGGGGTTAAATGGAGGGTTATAGTTTGTATGGGGAAATAAGATTAGTTGGGCTATTTTATTCGAAACTTCACAGGAATGTTTTTAATAATAAATAAGTAAACATGTGTTTCAGGTTTTTTGAAAATTCGTTCCCTATGGGGGTTAAATGGAGGGTTAAAGTTTGTATGGGGAAATAAGATTAGCTGGGCTATTTTATTCGAAACTTCACACGAATGTTTTTAACAATAAATATTTAAGTAAACACGTGTTTCAGGTTTTTGAAAATTCATTCCCTATGGGGGTTAAAGTTTGTATGGGGAAATAAGATTAGTTGGGCTATTTTATTCGAAACTTCACATGAATGTTTTTAACAATAAATAAGTAAACACGTGTTTCAGGTTTTTTGAAAATTCATTCCCAAAATTGATGTTTATGGATGTGGGTTAAATGGAAGGTTAAAGTTTGTAAGGTAAGGAGGAACCAGATTCGTTGGGCTATTTAATTCAAAACGTCATAGAAGTGTTGTTGCCAATGAAGAAGTAGGTACTTATCTACATACCTCTACCATGTTATATAGTACGAGTATTTTACCTCGAGTACTTGTATAAAAAAATACTCCTAAGGGGGTAAAAATGGGGTTGAACGTTTGTATGAAAAAAAGTTTAGTTTTAGATTAAGAAATTGCATATTGCGTAAACTAATTTAGAATAAAAATCTAAGAAAATTTAATTCCACGATTTTTTAAAATTCACCTCCTATAGAGTTGAAATGGGGCTCCAAAGTTTGTATGGTGAAACAAGATTAGTTGGACTATTTTATCCGAAATTTCTCAGGAGTATTCTGTAAATTAAATGAGAACATAAATAATTAATCTTTATTTAAAATTTTCGAAAAACAAACAAAGGTTAATTATTTACGTTTACTTCTGGTTCTAGAGATTCCAAATTTAGCACGTAGGTTCCTTTAAGGGTGTAGGGGTGGTTTAAAAAAAAAATCAAAATCCACACCCTATGGAGTGCAATGATGGGGGTCCAGAGTTTGTATGGGAAAACTTGATTATTTAAACCATTTTTTCCAAAACTTTACAGGAGTATTCCTAAACATAAAAAGATAAAGATGTGTTTTAGGTTTTTGAGAATTCAACCTCTGAAAGGGGTGAAATAGTTAAACAGTAAAAAAAACATCATGGATATCGTTTCTTTGGTTTTTCGAGTCACTGTGGTGGGAGCCCTGATTGACTGGACTCATCCCCGGTTAAATGTTTTGGCTTGACTATTCTACCATAAGAGAAAAGGACGAAGCCTGTGGCGGATTACATTATTGTTTTGTAGGAGGGTGAATATCTGAGAATTTCAACCGCCTAATTTTGGTGGCATCATTTTTGCCGAAATTTCTAAGCGTCTCAATGTTATACTTCGCCATTTGTATAAGATATCGTGCCTCCTTAAAATGACAAAGTAGCACATTCTAACGAATAGAAACTTCGACAAAAATTATGCTACCAAAATTAGGCGGTTGAAACGCTTAGATATTCACCCAGGAAATGACGATGCCTGCGTTGCTAATTTTATTTCGTGTAGTTTATTTGCAATTAAGTATTTAATTATGTCATACTAATATGCTGTTCAATGAAACAGACTTCAGACAGAATGTAATAAAGTAAGATTCTACTTCGGTTTAGGAAAGGTAAGAACTGCGATCTCACACAGAAACGAACGGCTATCAAAGTAGGTTTTGGGTTAGGTTAGAACTGCGACCCCACATAAAAACGAATGACTATCAAAGGAGGTTCAGGTTAGGTTTTTACATTTTTTTTTCATAGAAGTCCAAAATTTACGCGTGCGAAGCCGCGGGCAAAAGCTAGTAAGTAAATAAATAGATGATGTAATGGTCACTTTCATTACAGTTACATGAATTTACCCGAATAAATAAATAAACTGACGGAAAAAATAAAATGTTTTTTCGAGAATTTATAAAAAAAAGTCTTTTTTCGGGATTTTAAGGAAATAATCTTATCCTTTGACGTGAAATGTTAATTCTAAGCAATTTTAATTATTAAGCATTAAGTGAAAATTAGAGTTAATTGAAATCGGTTTAGAGTTGAAAATTAAAGTGGACTTCTTCATTTTTTTTTTCCAAATAAAACGAGCCGGGTGGAAATAATCGGGACTTTTTCCGGAAATCGTCAACGCTACTCCTAACTTAACTTAGTCTCTAAGTATTGTTTGTCCCTTTTGGTCTTCTAGACACATTTATAAGTTCGAAAGGGACAATATTTAGCGGCTTGCTAAGTTAGAAGACGTTTATGAATAAGGGGGTTGGTGTTTTCTTTATGTAGAAGTATGTTCGGAAAACGAAGGCGTCTTATAGATAGGCACGTCCATACATTTCGCGTGCCTTCACTTTCCAAAACTACCTATTACGTCGAATTTCAGTGTCGGATTATTATGAAATGGGGCATTCATTGTTTGTTTTTTAACCTCAATCCGAACATGTTTACTGGTATTACGTTGTACCACTTACATTATAATCGCCGAGGTAGATTAATGAATTTTAATCAACTGTGCCCTAAAAAATGGTGGGATTTGGGACATCAGATTAATCATATTTCACTATTTGTACAGTACCTAAGGTATAAAATGAGTTTCTTGCTTGTAGGATCGATTGGTCGAAAAAATTGTACATTTAAAGGACTTTAATGAAAACAAAATTTAACGTCATAATTTTGCCTTAGGTACAAAGTAAAATTTTGTCTCACTTTTAGCAGAGAATAAAAGAGATAGATTCAAATTTTATGTACAATTTTTTTGTAATCGACTCAGCAAATTGTATAAAACAGTCAATACGTATTATGTAGGTGATACGTAATAATACATAGTAATACCTACGTAATTATTTTTCTGATAATATGATCACTATCCTTTTTCTCCAAGCAAATAAAAGAAAAGGACAACTATCATTTATCTAAATAGAATATTTTGTTCGGAGATGGTGAAACAGCATAATTTTTCTTAATTCTATAATTTTCCTTGTATTTAATTCCTTTTTGCTTCATTTATAAACTCCGAGTTTATAAACCTGTTGAAATATCAATCTAAAAAAAAAAAAAAGTTACGATTGCAATATTTCCAATAAAAAAGTTTACATTCGACCGTGACAGGACTCGAACCTGCAATCTTCGGATCCGAAGTCCGACGCCTTATCCATTAGGCCACACGGTCGCTGAGAGACACGGCGAAATAGGCCAACCGGTGCTGTGACGCGAGCCTCCGCGTGATGTCACGCGTGACGTCACAAGGCCGTTCACCTTTAGTTAGCACATTTTCGCCGTGATTCGTTGAAATGGAAAATGTTAGTAAAACTGTTTACTAATTAGGTTTAAAGCAACACTTAGGGCTAAAACAAGTTATGCTATTTTATCTGGCGTATTACCTACTTATTTCATTATAATCTCTTTATTTATTTTTCTTCATGAGTTAGGCATTTTATAAAATGATTATAAAAATAAATAAAATACAATAAAACATACTGAAACATATTATTATAAACACATTATAAAAACCCTAACCTTAAGGTGCGTTCAAACCAAAAGAGCATTCGCTGTTCTATCCCCCGTTCTACGAAATCAACCAATCACGTTTTGTGTACCGATCGAATTTCGTAGAGTGGGAGGTTAGAATAGCGAATATTCGCTTGGTCTGAATGCACCAAGGTGCCACCGGCAACGGAGCGGGCCCAAGCTGCCAGTGGTTAGGGCTGCAGGGAGAGGAACCGCCGGACTATGCGCACCGTGTCCAGGATTAATCGCCTTCTGCAATTTGACCCTTGATCAAGCCACCTAACCTCTAATCATTATAATCTTCTTTATTTATCTCTTCTCTTAGGCTAGGTGTTTTATAAAAATGTCTATAAAAGTAAAATACAATACAACATACAAAAACAATACAAAATATAAACACTTTATAAAAAACCTAACCTAGGGTGCCGCCGGCAACGGAGCGGGCCCAAGCTGCCGGTGGTTAAGGTCGCAGAGAGAGGAACCGACGGACTATCCGCGCCGTGTCCAGGATTACCGCCTTCTGCATCTGATAATATCATTATAATTATTATTATTCTAGATGGATCTCCACTATTTTTAATAACAATCCTATTAAATTTAGTTTAATATTCAAATATCCATTAAGAATTTCAATTTAGTCTAGACCGATTCATGTCTGGCATAGGTATGTCAAAAGTTACTAAGAACCAAGAATTTAGGCTAGACGTTACTAAGGTATGGTAAATGAATAGGTACTTTACGACATTTTCAATGATCAAAGCGAAAGCTATATCTATCAAATTTATTTGATATTGTAGGCTTGTATTTCTTTAGAACTATGAATTTTAAGACGATCAGAAAAGATGACTGAAATTGTGTTTTCTATTTATTATAAAATATCGTTTCCAGGCACCTAATTTAATAGTTACTGGGCAAGAATTGCTGGCTTAGTTTGTATGAAGGTGCATTTAGACAAAACGAGCATTCGCTCATTCTATTCCCCACTCTACGAAATTCGTTCATTACACAAAACGTTCACGACGATTCGTCGATTTCATAGAGTGGGGGATAAAATGAGCGAATGCTCGTTTGGTCTAAATGCACCTTAAGTAGGTAAACACAACACGTTCACAACTTTAACACTAGGAATAAACATAAGCTGGCTGTGTCGGCCCACCGTCTCCGTAAGGTTAGTGCGTCTTTCGTTGGGAACTGTACACGTTTTTATAACAAAATTCCTAGTGATTTAACAAATTTGCCACAGCATAAATTCAAGTCTCAGGTTAAGCGCTACTTGATAAGTAAGGCGTATTATACCGTTAACGACTTCATAAATGATAAGGATGCTTTTAAGCCAGTACCTTAACGTGTTCGGTAAATCATATACATAAGTGAATGTTTACTATCATACTAATGTTTCATTTTGTCTTCATTAATTATAGATCTGACGTAAGATAGTCATTATCTTAGTTTTTTTTTTCGTATTACTAATATGTAGTCTTGACACTTGGAGACTTTATACATCTCCGAGATTATCTTTTTATTTTAATTTTTCCTATTTTCATGTATATTATGTCGACACTTAGAGTCCTTTACACCTAAGTAATTTTAATTTTGTATTCAGATTTTCTGTCCTAGTTATTTCTATTTCTATTTTTTATTTTCTTGTGATAGTTGTCATATATGTAACGGGCAAGTACGAATATAAATTCTCATAAAACTAAATATGGTCAGCATTCATAGTATTTAAATTATATTGTCTGCCTGATAGCTTGCACAGTCATGCTCACTTTAAGGTCTCTGCTTACGGTGGCGTCGTTGATCGGGTCGCCACTTTCCCGAAAGAAGGTTGAGGGAGGCGATGGCTGAGATACGCGTCATACTCGTGAACGGGTGCTGTTTGCGGAGTCCGGTCTAATCAAGCTCACTCATGGCTTAAATTCAAACAATTTTCCTGCTGTTCTTGATATGAGAAATTGAATTCGCTACATGTTTGTTTATTTATGATTATTTAATATTATGACGCATGGAGACCTTATACATCTCTGAAACATTTAGTGAAATGTATCCGTTTGTTTTCTTTTTATTCTGACAACTAGAGACCTTTACATCTCTAGCAGTATAATAATGCTAATTTTAACGTTTAACTAAAAACAATTGTATGCCCTTTTACATATATCTTTACATCTATACATTTCTCAAAATTCATTAAATTTATATAATTGTTCTGACTATTAGAGACTTCATCTCTATTTAATGTACTACATCTGTATTTATATTAAATCAAATTTATGTTTCGCTTTTAATTAATGCATGTTAGCCGTAAGATGTTATAAAACTATTATTTGAAAAAAGGAAAGTCCCGCTGAGTTTCTTGCCGGATTCTTCTCAGGCAGTGGTGTAGGGTTAGAACCGGAGGTAGTTTTTTTTTTCTCTCATTCGCTATTTAGTTTAACGATTCAAAAGCGCTCGTTGCTGGGCCTAATTGAATAAAGAATATTTTTGACTTTGACTTTGACTTTGACTAAAGATGAAAAATATATTGTAAAATTTCTAATGACTCTTTTAAAATAGGGCAACAAACCAATTTTTAACCACTTTTTTTTCAGCGTGGCTTATCGCCACCAATGCAAAATTACACCACGCAGATCAGTCAAAGCTTGCATTTGTAATTTTAATGGGACAAATGTATACACCATACAGGGTGTTTTCGACCGTTCAAATTCTACGTAGTGAATGTGTAGGTCATACTCACCAACTTTTACTATGGGGACAAAATCGAAATCGCGAAAAAAAAATCAGCTGTTTCATACAAATTGGCGGCATTACGCCGGCCGAAATGTATGAAACAGCTGATTTTTTTTTCGCGATTTCGACTTTGTCCCCATAGTAAAAGTTGGTCAGTATGACCTATACATTCACTACGTAGAATTTAAACGGTCGAAAAAAAACCACCCTGTATATACCTAAATAGACCGTTGTCTCATCTATTTATCAAACAGTGACGAGGCAAGCTTGGCATTGATTGTCTGATAAGGTAAATGCGGGTAAGACCGTCTATCAGGAAAATCCGTCTACCAACTGATTTCCACCGCTAACTCAACAATATAAGACGCATATGACTGACTTTCCTTACGAATAAAATATGCCGAACTTACACACACTGACCTTATATCAGACTACGGCGGTTAAAAGGTTAACTACCATTCTCACTTAAAACTCTATTGGGTTAAGACGTACTTGATTCTTAAATTGTTTAATTTATGTTTTCAGCCAATAGCCGTACCATGAGCTGCTGCCACATCATTAACGCCACATCTAGAAAATTTATATAAGGTCAGTGTGTGTAAGTTCGGCATATTTTATTCCTAAGGAAAGTCAGTCATATGTGTCTTATATTGTTGAGTTAGCGGTGAAAATCAGTTGGTAGACGGACTTTCCTGATAGACGGTCTTACCCGTATTGACCTTACCTACATTTAAATATAACAAACCTAACTAACCTCACCTAAGCCATTACCATCATTATCATAACCTAAGATTGGTCCTCGTGGCATTGTACCGAGGATGCTGGCGGTATTTCCTCGCTGTATCGCAATGCTGATGCGTTGTACGAGGAAGTCGTCTATTGTGCAATTTTGAAAATAATCTAATATTCAGTATAAGTCTAGGATATCCAAAATTTAGTTGTAAAGATATACACGGTTTTGTAGCTTTTTAAACTCAAGTACGAGTCTACTCCCCAAAATCAAGCTAAGTTTTGCTTCCATTGTCCATCCACTAATAATATCAGAGTGGCTTTACACCATTACAGATTACTATTTAAAAAAAAATTGGTGATTATAGTATTTTTTGAAATGAATCATGATGGTTGCATCATCGCCTTCTGACCCCTGGTGGCCTGGTGCGTCAGCCGCAAGGACTCCTCGATAACCTAGGGTTTCCCGGTCAGAGGAATCTTCCGTTTATCTTGCAACTGGGCCATTTAGAATGATATACGCATTGAGATTATTGTACCAAGCCAGTCACACGAAGTCTTCCTATGTGCTTCTAGTGATGTAATAGTAATAGCTCAATGTTTCTTTCTTGTATTTTGAGCATTCTCAAAAAAGTCTCTCTCTTGTTATGTATGTGTTGTTACCTTTTTTTCAGAATTTTGTATGATTAATAAATTTACATGATTTTTACAATTAGGTAAAATTAATGAATAACGCCGGAGGTGGGTTTTGATCCCACGTCCCCAGCATAGCGGAAATCAGTCTAATTTCTCGGGTAATAAACATACGTAAAAGGATAAGCCACAAGAAATATTTAATAGGGTTAATTTACTTCAAAGTAGCTTCGATTATTAACGTTAGTTTAAAAATCACTAAAGCATTATTTTGACTTGGAAAAACTCAAACCTAATGACAATTATGCACGCGCATACTTGTGTTGACACTTCATAAATACATACATTATAATTATGTACCTATGTATTTTGAAAATAAATAGAGTTAATACATCAGCCCATCATTTGTCAGCATCCGTAGCCTAGTTGGTAGTGACCCTGCCTACAAAGCTGGAGTTCCGGGTTCGAATCCCGGCGAGGGCATTATTTGTGTATTTATTAATCACAAATATTCGTTCCTTGGTCATGGCTGTCTATGTATTTAAGTATCTATGTATCTATCTATTATATATTATCGTCGCCTAGTGTCGCCACATCACAAGCCTTAATTGGGCTTACCATGGGACTAGGTTGATTTGTGTAAGATGTCCCAAGATATTATTTAAGATACTTATTTATTTAATATATGCGTGTGAAATTGTAAGTAAAAATGATCAAGAAATGTATTTAGGTGTTCTAAACTAACCGTTAAGAGCTTCGCCCGTATCGTATTCTTAGTCTGGCCGGCGAGTTATACCCCTTTTTCATTAGAGTCAAAGAATCGCATTACGGTTCAAATCCGGTCTTATCCACATTGACCTTCTTATTTAAATTAAATAATATTTATTTTCTTCCCATTTAATATATTATCATCGTTCATGTCATTGATAAATCCGCTGCAAACTAAATCATAATAAATAGTCATTATCTGCTACTATTGCCGACGACGTTAATTGACCTATAAATGAGTCTTAAGTCAAAGAGATAAGGTATATTACTAGTCTATTAAGTTAGGTTACTCTACCAGAGGTCAGCCATGTTGTTGTAGGAATATTTTTATCATTGTGGCGCCATCTCTGTTGGCTATAAATAATTATGGAGCGTTGAACTTGATCAGTTATCAATAGTATTATATTCAACCAATTGATCTACTAATGTGTGTATGTATGTACATCATTATAGGTATATGTAGTACGTATATCTAATATGGATGTTTAGTAAGTAAATTCAAGTTTTTAATTAATAATATATAAATGTTAAATTCA
>JALPQI010024850.1:0-17500 GCA_025490895.1 Thaumatotibia leucotreta
CTCGCCGGGATTCGAACCCGGAAGTCGGAACCTCCAGCTTCGTAGGCAGGGTCACTACCAACTAGGCTATATATATAAATATGTTTTTTTTACTGTATTCACCTTCCATTATAATCTATTAATTAGGTACAAAAGGTAAATTGTATGTATATATTTAATATTGAACCTCTAGTATATTAGTACCGTGGCATGAATAAGAAGATAAAGTTCTTCATTAAAACTTTCCAAGAAAGAGCTACTCGAGATCACAACGACGTCTGCAAATAATAACGAAAACAATTAAAGATGCGAAACTTATTTTCCTCGTAAATATTGACAAAAGTTCTCATTAGGAACGTCTAAATAAACAATCAGGGCGCGCAATATAAAATTAACGAACCTTTTTTGGTAACATTTAAATTAATAATATATTCAATTTGGGGGAAGACAAAGGGGGAAAATACCCGCAGCAATAAACAGGGTATACCCTAGGGTGGGTAGGTACCCTGGGGTATAGTGCCGCGGTACACGCATGCCCAGTGGGACCACTTGAGGCATGCACGCTCGGTGTTTACATAACTGGCAATTTGAAGGTTTTAGGTAGTTCAAAGTGGAACAAAGGGGGCAGTAACCTTCGTGTGGGTAATTTTCCATAAGTATTCGTTAAACGTTTCTGAGGGTCAGTTGGGGTGATTTTAGTTTCTTTCAGTGCTATAGAATCATCAATATGATAGGTATCTTTACTTTAGTTAGTTATTACGACTAGTACTTGTATTTAGCTAATCAACATGGCAAAACACTGCGCGAAAGGTTCTAATGCTTCGAGCATACATTTTTACCGCATTTTTCTACTGGCCTAAGTCGCTTATCCGACTATTCTATATGAAACCTATTTATTTACAATATTTCAGCCAGTTCCAAATGTTTTGTAAACTAAGGGAGACAAATAAAACTGTTTGGTGTGTCTTCTATTACTATCTTCCTGACTATATATTATTATACATATACTACTTATTTAATATCAGTACTTCCCTTACCTATTTTCTTGGTTTGTTTTCTACAAACCAAAAGAATAGAAGACGTAAATAAAATATTGCCTCGTTTAAGTTGATTTCAGTTAGCTACGTTTAGCGCAAGAATTTTGAAGAATTTTAAGTTTAAGAAGATGTCGTGAATGTTATACAGTCACGTTTAATAATACGTAAAAAATTTCAGAGCGTATGTCCAAGACACAAGGCTGAAAATCGACAATGTACCTACTTTTAGAGATTACTGTAGGTACCTACAGTGCATCACCCGTGTGGAAGTGGTCACGTGACTTTGCGCATATCGAAATATACTACCGAAATTCGGACGAGGATTTTTCTGTCACTCAAACGAAGGCGTTATTAGAGTGAGAGAGACAAATCCTCGAAATTTACGAATTTCGTTTTTCGCGGTAGGGCCAAAGTAGTACTGTTAACTAAGATTAACGTGTTGCCTCTTTGTCGCACTTGCAAATCCATAGGTACGTAAGTGTGACAGTGCTACGTCTATCGTGCTTTCCTGAGGGGCAAGAACGCTTCTCACATGATAACTTGGTCTTCATACGTGGACTGTAATTATAGGTAATGAACTACATCCGAAATGAGACATTTACGTGATAAATTGATAACTCACAGGTGGCGAAAATAGGTATTTGCGTCATAGATACAATATGTCACAGCATAACTGAGCGATAACTTAGTTCGGTGATGGATTTGTCTGGGCAACGTCAGACGATACATCTTGCTGATGTGTTGATGCAAAATTATTCATGCTGATTTATGTAGGTAGCAATTAATGATTAGGGCGAAAGTGGTAATTACTTAATTAGGTATTGTAAAATAATTTCATTACATGGTATAAAACATCAAGTTCAAGTAATTCTGTAATGAAGGAACAATTTTACGATAATATATTTATACTTAGGCTCCGCTTGCCCAGCGTGCCGATTATGGGCATTTACCTCCTACTGTGTCTATACGCATAGTTAATAGGAGAGGCCTACATCCAGCAGTGGACTATCATGGGCTGATGATGATGATGATAGGCTGCGTTTAACCAAATTTTTATGCTTACTCTCGGATACTAGTGTCAAATTACTATAGACTTTTGACATTACTATCCGTTATTTTTGGAATAAAAGTTTCGTCGAATCGATTTAACTTTTTAAGTAAATTTTTGGTATAAAACTTAACATTTTGAAAAACGTGATTTAAAAAAAACTGTCACATATTGGACTAAGGTAAATAGGCTTCAAACTCTTCCAATTAGTCTCCTTTACCACCTCCAGAAATTCCTACATCGTTATCCCAAACACCCTGTATATCGTCGCCTGGTACCCACATCACATACCGTGGTGGAACTACGAGTAGGTCGATTTGTGTAAGATGTCCCAAGATATTTTTTTATTTTAATTTAATATGACAAGTTTATAAGTACAACATTTCGGATTTTTTGAATATTTATTGGATAATTTGGATTGCACTTTTACACTGAAAGAAAAGATTATTTTCCTCTAACAGTTAAAATAAAGCAACCCTTTCTTTCAGTGTAGAAGTACAATCGGCTACTTTTAAGTACTCCATGTGTCCAACCTGATGGTTATCAGGACGGCGCGGCAATTTGGACCATCGCGTGCGACCTGGCAAGAGGGTGGTAGTACAAGATAAGGGCGGAAGCGAGTCCAAGCGTTGTTGTAGGTATACTCTGTTTGGTTTGGTGTTTAAAAAAAGGTAAACAATCTTGCAGTATATTTTATCCAATCACTTGCTTAATGTAGCTTTTGTTACATGTCATCACTCTTATTTTAGACATGGAGTCTATCGCAAAAATCAAAGCAAGTGAGTGGTTATAGAAAACTACGAGTAGAAAATATGTTTTAGCAAATAGGTATACATAATATAACAAGAAAATACAGTGTTTTTGATTCATTAAGTACCTAATTCGGATTTTTATATGAATTTTCAATAAAAAAATACTGCAAGATTGTTTACCTTTTTTTAAACACCAAGCCAAACAGAGTATAGGCATATCCTGTAGATAATTGCATGCAAAGGTTTATGCAACTGGATAAGATGATTCTCATTTTATTTATGTTAATTCATAACAATGAATATTGTTAAGCAAAACGCAGAGGACGCAGGAAACCTGTAGTGGGTTTGAAATGTCGGGATGTAATTAATATACCTAGCTACTCAATATAATCCGTTTCTGTAGTTTTTTTTTCATTAATAATATTGTATTGAATATTAAAGATGTAAATGGTAAATCCTCACATTAAACAAACCACCAAAAATGAAATTAGGATGCTTAGCCAAGTTGCCAAACGCTAATGCTTAATTTTTAATACCATTTATATACTGCTTAAACGAAGCATAATTCATTTACATTCGAATTTGCCAGTGTGTCTGACAAATTATTTAAAAATCCTTTAGCTTTCTTTGATAACATTTTTTTAGTTAGCCCTCAACCATGTATTCGTAAACTTAGTGCAATAACCAAATCGCTGTCGCTTATGACTCGTGGCCACAACACCGACACTAAGCGGTATCTAATGGCCACGGATAACAAAGGCAATTACAAAGGTTGTGTAAAGTTTAGTGTGCTAATGCTTGCTTTGTTTCATTTACGACTACACATCTCATTTGCACATTATTACTATCATTTCCTGAGCCCTATGATTAGGTCAACAAGGAACGACGATTTGGTAAGGAAGGTAAAATACTATTATATAAATTTAAGTTGGGGCGGGAAGGTTCCTTAGTGGCGGCCACGTACCGGAAGGCGTAGCGTGGGTAGGCCCCCCACAAGGTGGACCGATGACCTGGTGAAGGTCGCAGGAGTCCGCTGGATGCGGGTGGCGCAGGACCGGTCATTGTGGCAATCTTTGGGGAAGGCTTATGTTAAGCAGTGGACGTCGTTCGGCTGATATCGTCGCTTAGTACCCACATCACAAGCCTTAATTGAGCTTATCGAGAGACTAGGTCGATTTGTGTAAGATGTCCCGAGATATTTATTTATTTATTTACTCTGGCTATAGGTTCATGCCATTCTTAAAAAAATGGATTGGTGAAGATGATTTTTAAGTTTTAACAACTCTACGAATGGGGTAAAGTGGTAAACTAACGGGTATAATAAAGTGATATAGGAGCATTCCATGAAAACATCTACTTTTTGTCGCTTACGACTCGCTATGGTAGCTACTAGGGCTCACGGTACACGTGTAACCCGCCAAACCGGATACCCGTGTTCTTAAGCCCGACGGTACTAAGAACCCGAATTACACGAACCCGCCGGGTACCCGTGTCCGTGTCCAATACACGGATACCGTTTACACGAAACCGCGTGATACCCGGGTACCCGGGTACTTAAGACCGAACCGAACGGGTTCGAAATAATTTGAGCAAATGCAAATAAGGTCGATTATGAATGTAACCTGCAGCTTCGTTCGACACTACAAAACACTACCTGTTCAGGAAAGGTCAGCCGATACAACTTTTTGATGAGGTTTTATAAATTTCGACTCTATCTGTTACACAATAAGGTCTATTTGACAAAATTAGCCTTTCGCTTATCTATCTAAGTCTCACGACCCATTCGTACGCTTCTCGTCAAGGACGTCCCCGAACCCGCGGGTAATTAAAGTCCGTGTAAATAATACCCGTGTACCCGTGTAGACGGGTATTATTTACACGGACTTTAATTACCCGTGTAAATCGGGCCAGAAACCCGTGTACGTGTAACACGAACACGGGTATGAGAAACGTTGACACGAAACCCGGACACGACCGCGAGCCCTAGTAGCTACCCTAATAAAATATGCCAGCTGCTAGGAAACACTGTCAATCTTAAAGCCTTGATATGTTATTATTATGCCGTAACTCAGTTTACTAATTTAATTTCTCAAAAGTATTGAAAAGACAGTTTCGCTTACGACATTTTTCATGGAATGCTCCTATATACCTATACAATATACATACGTATAATCGATCAATCGGCAAGTGCGTGCAAACATCAAGCAAGTGGTTTGACAGCGATGAAGTCCGCCATGTTTTTGCACCAGCCGCTCCTTCAGGCTCCCCCAAGACTAGCGACAACTGTTACTGGGCTAGTGAAGTACTAGTACGCGTAGTTAATGTACACGAATTGTTAATTTTATTGTTGTTAATAATCTCGTTATAAAATCTATGACAACTGGCTAAAACAACTGGATAAATATCTATTTAGCATTACTGAAACTGCTGCGGTGCCAATATATCAGTCATTAGTGTCCATTGGGGGGATACTCTAAGCAGAGGCGTTGTTACACACGACAGCGCCTGGTTTGATCTCCTTTCTGCTATGCGAGAGTTGAGACACCAGCGCGCTGCCTTTCCTCCCGATTCGCCTAACACTGCGTTTACTTGTGCGAAGTGCAGTCGCGGCTGCCGCTCCCGTATCGGTCTATTTAGTCACATCCGTAAGTGCCAAACCCGAACGGACGCTGCTTAAATGATTTTGTATTGTTCCAGGCCAATGATGATGAGTGTCCAAAAGGGTAATTTATTTTCTTATAAATAAACAGTTTTTTTTTTGTTGTACGACTATGTAATTTATTCCACTTCAGTTGTAATCAGAGCATTTGTACACTTGTTACTGTTTTCGTCACTACTTTTACAGGGTGATTGCAATTTCTGCAAATTTTTGTAATGGTATATATGGTAAAAGAAAATTATTTTCGGAGGTACAATTTTATAGCTTTTTGCAGTGTCAATAATATGTAATGCTAAACAGGGAAGTTAGGTACAAAACTATTCATTAAATGATTTCATAGAATTTATGTATAAAAATACCTTTGTTTCTTCAAATTAAATTAAATGCTTATTATTTATACCTATTCCTCTCACACATAAAAACTCTCAATAATATTGAGTCATACACACATTGTTAAAATAAGAAACTAAGTTTTATGTAAGTGAATGCAATGTATTCTTATAAAAATAAAGTTTCTTCAACCATAACTATGATATGTTTTTTAATAATCTAAACTAGGTACGTCGCTTACAATATTATAAGTTTGTCTCGTACAATAATTGTCTTCAGTTCTCAAACTTCAAAAAAATACAACAATGACTATTTTCTGACAACCAAAACTGACCAAATAAGTCTTGACAAATAAAAAAAAATACATCAAAGGAGATACGATAAATAAATATTTTACCTAATACCGCTCCGGTTCGTTCCTGGAGCAAAGACTGTCCATCACGATTCAGCGCGGAAACGCTGCGAGCGTGATGGGCACCTTTGCGTCGGGAACCTATCGGGGCGGTTTGGGTGGGTAGCCCCTTTCAAGGGTTATTTTTTTTGTTTTAGTTTTATTTAAGTTAATATTTTAATATTACTTTTACTAATTTATTTTTTAAGATTTAGTTTGTAGTTAATTTTATTCCTAAGTAAGTAGTTATTGTTTTTTTAAATTGTAAGTTTTTTATTAATGTAAATGTATATTAATAAAGTTTATATTTTACCTAAATAATTATTTTCCTCTAGTTAAAATTAGAAATCCCATTTTTTTCTGCCCTAGTTCTCAACGTTGACTGCCGACATTGAAGTAGTCAAACAGTACGCAAACCTGCCAGATGTGTAGTGTTTGCCCGTTTGATCGGGACTTTGAATTTTGAACTACCCCACGCTATCCCACCTGTCCATTTTTGGGCTTACACATACACAATATGTTATTTCTTAGATACTTAATCTTATTTAATTAGTAAAGAATTTCCTTTCTACAACAAAATATCATAGTGTTCAATAATAACTAAGCACTGTTTTTTATATTTGGGTCTGTTGAGACAAAAAAAATGTACATTAGTAAGGGCATTTAATGAAAACTAAATGTAACGTTATAATTTTGGTGTTACGTAATTAAATTTTGTGTAACAATTTATGGCAAAGAAAAAAGGCGACAAATTCAAATTTCCTATGAGCGATCAACAACACGTGCTAAATTTTTTTTCTACTTATATTTGTCATTTACAGAGTCGTGAACACCTTTAAGCCCCTACCTTACATAATGTAAAGATAAGTCTATATTGTCTATTCCCTATAAACGCATTCGGGCATACACGCAGTGCGTTTTTGGATTTTAAGGCACCTCGTACAAGACGTAATGAAATACATGGCTGCCAACCTAATTTTATATGTCATTTGAGTCATTTCTAATGAACCGTAAACCATAGAGGAGCTTCTTTTTAATTTTCACGTCTCCCGCCCGACCTTGATGATTAATAAAAATGTGTTTGACTAAGAATATTTCTCAAATTTACAATTTTATTTGAAAATAAGTGTGGTCGTAGAAAAAGTATTGTATGCAACATTGTTTAACTGATATATTGATTTAAACTTTCACGATTATCACTCATATTTTAAAGACAAACGGGTCTTAAGGCCGAAACGCAGTCAATATCGCAGTCATATGCCTTTACGCGTGCTGAACAACCAGGGTCCGAAGGAGACACGAGGAGGTCTCAATAATAGCCTGAAGGACTCCTTAGCAAGCTGCGCAGAAACGTGCGCAGAGCACTTTGGTACAGAGACGACCTAGAAATCGTTTTAGGCGGGTAACTTACTGTATGAGATTTGCACGTCGCTCTGATATGTGAAAGGGACAATGCTATGCACGTATACATAATATACACATGTATTTACTCGTATTTGTATGACACATACCAGAACAATATTTAATTAGAGACAGTTCCGAATGTCAAGTCACGTGTGGCAGCAAGGCATGCTATTAAATCTCACATCTCACGTGCATTTTCTGAAGTCACTATCGACGAATAATGGTAAATATGTTACAAAAAGTGAATATAACATAAAATAACTTGAAAATATCACTAAAATAAATAAAAACGGTTAATTAACAATTTAAGCAATAATAGATTAGCTTGCATAGAAAAAAAAAATGTTGAGTAAAATTTTCTGATGTCTTGTTTTATCCATTTATCGTGCTACGCGTCACTCGCAGTTGCATACTCGTTAGAACGTCCACTGTCGTTATGTTACAAGACAGTAACATGTTGCCGTCGATACCGCTACGCGTCTACGAATCGTAGCACTCTCTACGAGAGCAAGACGCATGATGCAATCAACGTCTTGTACAGTCGACGTGAAAGATATCATTACGGGTTAGAACATGAACATGAACATAGGCACCACACCCAGCCAGGAACAAGCCTGCTCCGGACAAGCCGGCATACCAGGGGGCACGCGGTTTTTTTAGGGGTAGACACGCTCTGGGATGGGTAGGATGTTTAGAATCGACCGACTATGCAGCCTTAAGCCGATATAGGAAGATAGGAGGAAGGGTTATGCCGTTGAGGGAGAGCGTTGATGTAATGATGCACGTCGTACCGGTGGAGGCCCTTCTTGGGATGTCGTTATCTTCGATCTGGTTCTTCGATTGCCATTCATTCTTCTTCTTCCTCTCACTTACTGTCCATTTCTTCTATTTTGTAGATTTCTCTTACAGCATTGTTGAATTCTTCTTTACCTTTTGCCATTTCGACCCATTCTAAGCTGTCTCTGGTGTAATAATTATGTCCCGTGATAGTTAGTCGTTCCAGGTGTAGGTGGGTCCTCCGAATTTCAGTGTTTTGGCTTAGTATCGAAGTGCAGCTTCCAGTAGGTGAGGTTTTAGGCGCCTTAGGGAATGTCCAAGCATTTAATCTTCTTGGTAATTCTTTTTCATCTAGTATATAGTGCACTTTTTTATACATACAGGATTTCCCTTGTGTGGCATACAACTATTTGTCCTGGTCAGTAGGACGTCTCTTAGTGCGTTTAGATCAACTGTATTGAGAGCTTTTTCCAGATCGATTAAAAGGACATATGTTTTGTTGTCATTTCTATAATTTTTAACGCAGTGACCATTCACAATTCGCACGGAATTTCACCTATCACAACAGGTACACTGAGGACTTCACACACAAAATACGACATTATACTTGACTCTGAATACACACACATGAGGTATTAGGTATTACACCACAAAGTTTTAACATTAAAAACTACTGAAATACGATCCAAACGATAATACACACTACACATCAACCACACTATCCCACTAACAGGCAGGTATAAAACAGCCTTGGTTAAAATGCGACAGCAAATAGTAAGACATCGTTAAACACTACAGGTGGATGTTTATTGTAACGTAGCTTGAAACTTCACTTAGAATTATTACGCTTCTTTCTTGAGGCAGAACCATTGTGTATACTGTAGGTACTGGCGAGATGGCTTGCGTATCAATTATCAATGCTCGTTTTTCGTGTTTCGTAATAACAATAAATACAACACCAACTTTAAGCACAAGTTCACCCAGTAAGTGCAAATAACAACAACCATATTATTTAAATAATCACAGCACAACAGATAAGTTCACATAACAGGAAATAATGGAAATAACCATTAAAATAATTCACTTTCACTTGCAGTATTTATTTAAAGTGTGAAATCCAATTTTAATTCGAAGTAGTTAACTTCATTTAAACGGTCCCCACGTATGTCCTGTGGAATTTTGTTTTCCAAAAGAAGACCTTGTAATTTTTACCTAAGGTCCAAGTATCAGCCCATATCCATGTGTTAGTTTATTTCGTATAAGGTGGCTTGAACCATTGCCGATTCGTACCCGAGATACTTATTTGTCAGTGGCGGGCAAAGCTTGCATTGTTTTTTGTTTGCATCATTTGGGTCCTTCCTGCTGTGTACCACATGTTCGAATTGCGAGAAGGTTCGCTAGTTGACGAGATTTTATTGCTCGGCTTTGGCACTTCAGACCACTTCAGAGTTCAGGTAGGCAGCCCAAAATTGTATGGAATGCGCTAAAAATCAAAAATGAGCAAATTAAGGAATAGTTAAAATAATGTATGTAATGTAACAGACTGATTTAACTAGTACCTATCCAATACTCTACTAAGTTTGTATACCGTATCTCTCACCATTCTTCAAAAATATTGCTCCAGCCGGTTGGAACCTGCACGAAGGGCTCCGCTCCGCATTACTAGGCATCTATATATTTTTAAAGTGAGTACAGAACCGTGACTGCAAAAACTAACACGAGAATTACGCCCGATTCAGCCGTTCGGGATTACAACTTCATAACGTCCCAAGTACCCACCGCGATAGCGGGATCAGGAACAATCATCATCGTCGATGATGGGGAACTCCAAAGATGTCCGCCTAGCTGTTGGAACCAGGGCTCAATTAAGCAAGTACATTGCCCGTATACGAGTAATCGGAAAGCTCTCACCCATAATGCAGTGTATCGTGATGACCGATGGTCTCCGCCACACTAATGCAAATTTTGTCGTTGACTCGCCGACCTTAAACCAACGCGTTAAGGTTCATAATTGCTCGCGGCAGAACCTTGACATCACAACACTATTCACCACAAAAAACAAAGCACTTGTGCTTTGCCTTTTTTGCTTTTGTTTTCGGGACGCTCGAAAGTGCACCAGGGACGCGTCCGACCCGGTCGGGATCCGAACCCAAACTCCCTGAAAGATATCATTACGGGTTAGAAACTAAAAATATATTTGCACGACTTTATTGCCTTCACATTAAGATTCGATTTTGGGGACATAACTGCGTGGCTCATTTGTGTCTCCAAAACTGGCGTAGAATTGACGTAAAATTGACATGTCCTTTATTGAGAATCCACCTTTAGAACGTTGCCGTCACGTTCTAAAGTTGGATTGACAATAAACGGGCGAATGCTCATTCTATCCCCACTCTACAAAAATTGTGGTGTAAAACCACCTTTACAAGTATGCAAGTGCCACAGTAACGCGTAGCACAATGACTTGATAAAACGGGTTCATTATAAGCGACCTGGAGGGCTACCATGATTTCTTAAATGGGTGAATATCTGAGCGTTACAACCGCCTAATTTTGGTGGCATCATTTTTGCCGAAGTTTCTAAACGTCTCAATGTTATATTTCGTCATTTGTATAAGGCACCGCCCCCCTTCAAATGACAATAGCACATTGTATTGAATAGGCTTCAGAAAAAAATATGCCACCAAAATTAGGCGGTTAAAACGCTCAGATATTCACCCAAATGCGATTCAGTTTAGGTTTTTGTCAGTTTTTGACAGTTATTCTGTGGAAATGACACATCGCGATTCACATTAGGTCCTAAACTGAATCGTATTAGTGGTGGTAGCCCCCCTGCTCTAAAATAAGTTATCATCAGACATCGGACTTTTGGTAGCATTTTTGAGCTGTCATAGGGACTTCTCGTTTATCGACTATCGATTATTTTTCGATTATTTATCGATATACATATGTATATCTGCATTTATCGATATACATATGTATATCGATAAATGCAGAATACAATGTAAAATAATTATGATTACAAATAGAAGTAAACAACAGGTCTTATCGCTAATGAGCGATAGGCTAAATACCGATTAGGTAGTCGATAAACGAAAAGTCCCTACGACAGCTCAAAAATGCTACCAGAATCCCGATGTCTGCAGTGTTATTCGCTAAGGAAACCGCCTTGCTGTCAGCGCTGTGTCAGCGCTGCGGCAGCGTCGAGTCTAAAAATGGTATTCACTAATGTACTTTAAACGAATCTTGAATCTTGAATCTTGAACGACACTAGTGCTCGGCGACGAATGCGACGTGAGTTGGAACAACACTGCGTCGAGAGTTTGACGTTTAATGCACGAACTTCGTATTCTCTAACGAAAAACAGCGAAGAACTCGCCCACAACCTCGCTCACAGCCTCGATTCCTAATGTGAAATAAAACAGCTAGGATTTTAGACAAGGCTGTCTCGACGTCGAGCTCGTTGACGAACGCAGCGTCGAATGTGTGAATAAGAGAATAGCATAGCTGGTTATCGTTTCACGTGCTGCCTCTGTCGCGTCCTACTCTGTTATCGAACCGTCGCCGGGGGGTTTAATATTAAAAATAAAACGAAAGCGATCCGGTGTAGTGCGCATTGTGTGCATTCTAATAAACGACCGAAACACCAGGCTCATTGTCTCGCTCGCTAATCAAACAAGTGTTTTACTGGGTTTAAAAAACATTATTGTCTAGAAAATATTAAACTTTTGCAAACGAAATCTAAATTTATGTGAATGCGATGACGAATTTTCTGTGCAGAAACAAGAAAAGCCAAGTTAAAAATCTTTATCACCGACTTAAACCGATTTCTACAACATCCTATCATCAGAACCCAACTTGGTGCTAACAGAATCGTCTCGGGGTTATACCTTTTCGTTGAAAAGACAATTTGGGAATCTGTTTACGATTCTCGGAGATATCTCGGAGGTCCCAATACCTCCTCCTTTTTTGAAGTCGGTGAAAATGTAAGTTTCTTATAACTATGGTACTCGTCATATTAATATGGCTATATAATGGCCTAGGGTTCCAATAGTAGGTACTGTATATGTGTTTTATTTTGATCTATTACATAATGAAGTAGTCTGTCATTATGTTATTTGTAGCAAAATTGTCAGCCCTTACTTCATAGATGTTTATTTGTAGGTTATAAATGTAATATGTATTTACAAAAATGAAGTACTAAGTAAGTATACCTAGTAGGTGGGATATTATCCATAGTATGTACTATGTTAGGTCAATGCAGGTAGGACCATTTTTCAGGTAAGTCCGTCTACTAAATGGTTTCCACCACTAACTCAACAGTATAAGACGCATGTGACGGACTTTCCTTAAAAATAAAATATGCCGGATTTACCCACACTGATGAGATAATAGTGTTACTTACTATTTACTTCATTCTTACTTCATTTTTAGGGATCCGTAGCCAAAATGGCAAAAACGGAACCCTTATAGATTCGTCATGTCTGTCTGTCCGTCTGTCCGTCTGTCCGTCTGTCACAGCCAATTTACTTGGAAACTATAAATGCTACAGTAACGAAATTTGGTAAGAATATATTGTGTTGTATGAACCGCTACAGGATTATGATACTAAATTGTAAAAAAACCATTGGGGTGGGGGCCCTCCCCTCCATACATGTAACTGAGGGAAAGAAATTTTTTTTTAGCTGTATATAAGCGTGTGGGGTATTAATAGAAAGGTCTTTGAAAATAATATGAAGGTTTATACATCTCATTTTTATTTAAGCAAATCGTTTTCGAGATATCAGCTCTCAAAGTCTGAAAAATGTGCCCCCCTCCCCTCTATTTTTTAAACTACGCGATATAAAATTCTAAAAAAAATATATATTATGCACATTAATAAACTCTATCAACGATTTATGGTTTGATTAAATTATCTCCTATAGTTTTTGAGGTAGGTTGATTTTACTGTATTTTTTAATAATAAATTGATAATGGTACGGAACCCTTCGCGCGCGAGTCCGACTCGCACATGGCCGGTTTTACTTTAACATTTGAGATGTGGGGAACGATTCAAGGCAAAAAGCCAATGGTTCCAAAAAAGCACTCGGTCACTTTTCCGTGCCGCTGTGTCGAAGGTTGAAATTGCCATGATGATTGCCAAACTGCGATAAGCAGACGGCACTAGAAGAAGAAGAAATATTTACTTAAAACACAAATAAAAATATTTAATTAAATAGTTTGATTTGTTGCACAAAAATATTTATTTATGTGCTCGGAAAAATCGTGTAAGTACCTACTTTCGATACAGGCTCAGTAACGATGAGATTGCAAGTCAAAAATTGCGGAACTAGGGTATGTGATACATGAATAGTCAAACAGGGTGACAAAGTTAGAAAACGCCTTACGGCAGATGCATCCGCAGCATTACATATACACAATCTCATCAAAGGCCTACGACATTAGGGTTGTCACGTTCTGAATATTTTAAATGTTGCATCTACATATATTTAAACCGAATGGTCAGTAGAATCCAAAAAAATATAAACTGTCTGACTTTCTATTGAATTTGACGTCTTTAGGTGCATTTAGACCAAACGAGCTTTCGCTCATTCTATCCCTCACTCTACGAAATCAATGAATTTCGACTAATCACGTCTTGTGTAACGAACGAATTTCGTAGAGTGGGGATAGAATGAGCGAATGCTCGTTTGGTCTAAATGCACCTTTTAGCGCATGCCGTCAAACAGATATAGTTTTACGTTAATAATAATAAATATCAAGAATTTAAACTAAACATGTATGTGAACTCAAGGTTTAAAGTTTTAAATTAGAACCATTACAGTGGTCGGTTGTTGTCATACCTACTAATGCTAGCATCCACTAAAGTGATCATCGAATATGCTGTCAAAGTAACTGTCTTGACAGAAAAGGTTTATTAGTTATTTATGTGGCTGGCGCATAATAAGAGGCATTAAACATGAGTGTGGTTTTATGAAACGAGCCGTAGGCGAGTTTCATAATAAGATCACACGAGTGTTTAATGCCTAATTATGTACAGTCACATACATAACTTTATCTACATCCTATATATATCATAAGTTTAGAATGATAATTTACCTTTATTTACATTGATATCCACTAATTAAAATACCTCTAAAAATATAACAATTCAAATCGGCTGAAATTACACAATTTATGTAAAAATATCTTATAATAACATGTATTGAAAAAAAAAAACAAAAATGAAGTTGACTTTATAATGTTAACATTAATGTACTGACACCGATACTTTAATGTTAATATTATGATGCACTGTACTTTAATGTTAACATTATGATACAGCCACAGACACCGGTTACTTAGTATAGGTCATTACATAACCGCTTCTGAATACATAATAGTGAAATTATGATATGGATGTAGATAAAATCCTTTTAAATGGTTAAAGACACGCAAAACCTAACAGGTGTATTCCGCGAGTATGTCGGATACGTGACGCAGTTTTTCGCGTACATCTAAGAAAGTTAGGTATCAAAGTTTTGGTGTATTTAATTAAATTTTATAACCGGTTGTTTGTATTTATAAAGAATTCTCGCACTTTCCATATATTTCTAGGGTAGCTGTCATAGGCGTCACTTACCCGACAAAGTTGAAATTTCGTGGAATGCACCAACACATATAGACCGGATTTGTAGGCATCCATGTACTTCAGTAGCTGCTTACCATTAAGCGGCTGTGGGACTGATTATACCTACTTACGGCATAAATATTACTTTGGCTCAAGATTAAAGTGGTATTTAAATAAAATAACATCACATCACATCATCAGCCTATATCAGTCCACTGCTGGACGTAGGCCTCTCCTATTAACTAAATGCCCATAATCGCCACGCTGCGCGGATTGGCGATCGTAGTAATGTGTGCACTATTATGACGCTGCTGCTCAACATCAATCTTCTATCAAAGAATGGTCAGTGATACATCAATCCCTTAGTCGACTCTTACGACACCCGTTACGAAAGAGTTGGAGTGGTGACAATTGTATTCTTACTGCCGTCAGCGCACGGGCAAAATCTAAGTAAAATAGTTATTTATTTTTCATCACACCAGGGTGCTTAGCCAAGTTGCCAATCGCCAGCACTTAATCGTCAATCGTAAACGAAAGGCAGCTAGCTGTCTTTATCGCACTTATAAGAAAGAGTGACAAAGAGGGAAAAGTACGATACGCTACTAAGCGTTAGCGATTGGCAACTTGGCTATAAGGACCCTGTTCGGTAAGTGCGCCAATGCGCTGCGTAGACTTCTTTTAGGATGTTAAATTGAAGTCAACTCTGATTTTGAGAAATTATTTAGACCATTTTAGAGTACCTAGTTTTGTGAAAATATATTCTTTTATTTACATTTTTTGCTTCACAGGTGTGATGAAAAACATTGTGTGTGCCCACGGGCGGTACAAAAATTATGAACTCGTGTGAAGTAAAGCCCGCGCCTTCGGTTTGGGCTTTACTTTCACACTCGTTCACAAATTCTTATTTACCGCCCTTAACCTCCTGAGGCCTGGTGACGTCACTTACTTCAACCGAATTTTAACTTTGACACTATGACACTGGTCTCACCGCGAGCTACTAAGTTATGAACTATCGGCTATAAACACGAACAAAAGATACGCACTCCCGTGTAAATAAAAGAGACACGGCGATACTCGCCCAGCTATCAGCTATCACCGCCGGGCGAGTATCGCCGTGTTTCTTTTATTTACACGGGTGTGTGTATATTTTGTTCGTGTTTATAGCCGATAGCTCATAGCTTAGGCCTTGGTCGTACTGCACACGCCGCACGCAACCGACAACGTCCCGTCGGACGCAGCGTCTGAATGATGTATGACGGGGGGACGCCGCACGCAGCGGGCGAAAACGACCACTCCCGAGCATTCTCGAACACATCATTCACCCGCTGCGTGCGACGGGACGTTGTCGGCTGCGTGCGGCGTGTGCAGTACGACCAAGGCCTTAGCTCGCGGTGCGACCAGTGCCTATATCTATAAAGTCAAAATGTTATGTAATATATACATACATATATGACTCAGGGCCTCACGAGGTAATACACAATGTACTATTTAATGTTACTGACGTTGTTTTTTCTCGCTTACAGGTGGAACGGCACGTCGTCACCCCTAGCATCTCTTGTCTCCGTGTGGCGGCATGATCAAAGGCTCTCTGTTTGTGCCTCGAGAGGTCACTGCAGCGCGATCATATACTTCCATACAACCACAACGCATTAACTACCACCCAAAAGTGGTCTCAATACCAACCTTATTGTCAAGACGTTGGGTTTAAAATTTAGGCGTCGCATAGTCGTTTGAGGCTCTTTTGTAAGTGTGTGAGGTAATGGCGTTACGTGTTCTATGTCACTTTGTATGTAACATAGAGTGGGCAGTGGAGTAAAGCTAGCGTTACAAAACGCAGTTGATTAAAGCTAGAAAGGTCTATGTATACCACTGTTAACAGAATCCAAAAAAAACCTAAAAACTTGAATTATTTCATAATCACGCACTGGAACACAATTTTGGTTCTATTACAAACTTCAAACTTTAAACCTTGAGTTCACATTTTTGGTTCAAATTATTGATATTTATTAGTATTAACCTAAAAATGGTCAGTGACACTTCAATCCCTTAGTCGACTTTTACGACACTCGCGGGAGTAGTTGGGGTGGTGACAAATGTATTCTTACTGCCGTCACCACACGGCCAAAGTGACACTGACCATTATTTGATAAAAGATTGATCATGGGCATTAGCGTCATCATAGTGGACACATTACTGCGATCGCCAATCCGCTTGCCCAGCATGGCGATTATGGGCATTTACCTCCTAATGTGTCTATACGCATAGTTAATTGGAGAGGCCTACGTCCAGCAGTGGACTATCATAGGCTGATGATGATGATGATTAACCTAAAAATATATCTGCGAACGTGTTTCACGATAAAGACGTCAAATGCTATGTAAAGTCAGCCATGTCTGTTTATATTTTTTTCAGAGAATCATAACTCAGAGCAGGGCTTGCATATCTTGTGTTTGACTGCAACTCGCAGTCACATGTCTCTTTTTAATCAATATAACCGAAAAGAGACGCGTAGCT
>JALPQI010024851.1:0-13811 GCA_025490895.1 Thaumatotibia leucotreta
CAAAAAGACGCACGAACGCTTCAACAAAAGCTACACAGTCGATCTTATTTCTAACTGATGTCTAGTGATCGGAATAGTTACAAAGTGACCATCATTTTCAATAACTGACCGATATTTAGTATAAATGACCGGACAGTACGGCTTGAATTAGAGCAATAAAACAATCAGCATATTCAAACGGGAAATTAACGTCAATATTAGCTAAAATACTGCTGTACCTACAGCCCATTTTTTAGCACTTTATTAATGAAAACCATACACGATGAATATCATAAATTAATAATAAATGTCGGCTACGAACAAATAAAACATGGAAGCCGCACGCCATACTAAATTGCCTTTCGAATGCGGTCCTAATTTTTAGTTGTCAAATGTCACCCCCCTCTTCAATGCATCACGATAATGAACTTTATGTCAATGTCAACCAATAAAAACTTAAACCGCCATTTAAAAATAGTTGTGTGAGCACTTCTAATTCCTAAAGTACTTAACGACCTAGGTTTCATGCAAAATTAAATTAATTGAAAAATTAGGGTGATTTTTTGACTATTTTTAATTAAAAAAAAATTATTTAGCCTTGTTGTTCAAATAGTTGAATCAAATGATTAGCTTAATTAGTTTGCTTATCTAATGAGCTCTCTAACGAGATTTTTTTTTGCAAGGATAGGACCGATAACAGACGTATAATTCCAGAAATATCACGTGCGCCCGTATCGTCTGTTTGAAATTTTAAAATGCCCGCCATTTAATTATCGTTGGCACAAAAATAAATTGTTTGGTAATTTATCGATGAAATTGATTGTAGTTTAAGCCCTTAAAAGCTCCGACACCGCTAACCAAACACCCTGTATTATGGTCGCAGAATGTCGGTCTATTATTGAAAATGAGGCTCATTTTGTAACTGTAATTATTTACTTTAATTTTCCAACTAAATATTCAGACTATTTTTATTGCTCTTAGTCAAGCCGTATTAGCCGCACACCTTGGATAGCATTAATGACTGGTCATTTATAATAAATGTTGATCAGTTTTTGAAAATGACGGTCACTTTGCAACTCTAGGTCGAAACTTTGGGTGCCAAACTTTAACAAAACTTGTCAAGTTGACATAAATTCATAAAATATACCTACATATATCTCTGTACCCAAACATTGTAAGTTCAAGATTCCGAGATTCGCAATAAAATTTGAAACAGACTTCAATAATATTCTTCTTTTTCTGAGCTAAAGTGTTCCCACATGTAATTTTTTAAAGTTTTGCACTCATTGTTACAATGACTATGTGATGTCATCTATTTAATTTATCAAGGGCTTGGTATTGTATTTGTAGTGGTGTTAAAGTGGACCTTATATCTGCGATTAGGTATCTTGGTGAATGAACTTTTTTCTGTCTGTTATCGCCATGGTTACGGTCCCCTGAGTCACGCGGTGACTAATACGCAGAGTTTAACTGTTTCATTATAATCATTATAATAATACATAGGGTAGTTTTTATCGAGAAAATCACGTGTGTCTGTGCAGTCGAAGTCGCAAGCACTAGCTAGTAAATAATAAATATGTCTTGGCTCTAAGTGCATTGAGCTAAAAATAACAGCTACACAAATCGATTGCCCCTTAGGTAAACCTTGGCTCCACCCTTTCCGTGACTGCACTTATTGATTCAAACGTCTAGGCGCATTTATATTGCAGTTTAAATTTAGTACCATCGCCATCAGAATACACGCTCACGGGTCAATAGAAAAAAGAACGTGATTAAATGCCTTTCATGTTTAACGTCATAGTTTTTCTGTTGTGATGGTAAACTTTGTGTAACAACTTTTGGCACTGAAAAAGAGCGACAAATTCAAATTTTCTATGAGCGATCCACAAAACGAACCAATATCTTTTAAATTTTCCGCCTTTTACTACTGCCGAATGGACATTGTATTTTTTTAAGTGACCATAGGCTAACTTATGTAGAAAACTGAGCGAGCTCAGCCCACCTGATGGAAAGCAAGAACTGAGGCCCATGGACATAGTGACCAAAAAATCGCCTATGCGCTGCCTACCCTGAGGACTTATATTAAAAAAAAAATCTGTTTATTTCTGAGACAAGTGCTTATTTTTATGGATTGCCTCTATCTATGCCAGTAATTACACCGGCTATCTTACCCCCAAACCGGATCACAGTACTACTCACAGAACAGAAAAAACAAATTCCGTGGTACTAGTTCACGACACGAGATCCTACCACCAGCAAAATGCACGTGTACACCCACCACATAGTTTGTATGAGGTGGTATGAATAACTTTCGTAACACAATTTTGACGTGATCGTGATTTTTGTTTTAGGGCCTTAACTATGTTCAATTGCTAGTTCAATTGCATAGCTCAGTGGTCGTGTATACTACAAATCTGCAATTTGGTACAGGTATACATATTAATCATGCCAACAAAGTGGTACAATAAAAACTACCTGTGTACCTTCCCAACTGGTGAAGTGGGGATGATTATTTTTATTTGATGTAATCTTATTAGATTGGCGTATCATTGAACAGGTCTTTAAAAATAATAAGGGTCTTTAAAGTAAGTTTTTTTCCAGAAGCAATATTTTTGGAAGTAATCGCTCCAGAAGAAAAAAAAATTGTCCCTCTAACTTTTGATCCGTAGGTCCAAAAAATATGGAAAAACTCAAAAATAGTGGGCTTATTTTAAAACTATTTTGAACATAATCGTCCCAGCCGTTTTTGAATAACTACGGTAAAGTTCGGGAAATATTATTTGACCGACTCTCATCTTACTTACGACCTTTTGTTTTGCATCATTAACAATAGAAAAGTGCTAGACTCCTGTCTAGTAAGTGTTAACGCAAAACAAAAGGTCGTAAGTAAGATAACAGTCGGTCAAATAATATTTCCCGAACTATACCTTACACTGTGCATGGCCCGACATGCTCTTGGCCGATTTTTTACAATTTGATTTACAGCGTCACATTTTGACATTCATATAGGTACTTTATGCATGATTTTTTTTTTCGAAGTCGTCTGGGGACTTTTTGGCTACATTACTCTCTCTCTCTCTCTCCTTGGCAATTATTATTCCCATCTGATGTTGGGCATTTGCCTTCCTCGTCTTCTCATTCCACTTTGTCCTGTCTGACGTGTCGTCTTCAGAAACATTGCAGCACTTTAGGTCTTCCTTGATTGAGTCCAGCCATGTCTTTTTGGGTTTCCCTCTTCTTCTGGGCTGTGGGAGTTTGAAGGACATAGTGGACTGTAAAATGTGACCAGGAGGCCTTCTCTCCACATGGCTACATTACTGAATAAAACTAAACAAAAATCGACTTCAATCTATTTTTCTATGATCATCGGACCTTGGTGCCAACGAAACCATCTCCGTTTATTTTGTATTCGATTAAAGAAGAAATTAATCGTAATCGGTTGGCGGAATCGTTGTGCACGTGCTTTGAGGCTTACATTTTATCATGAATACCATTGTCAGAACTAGATCAATCAAACTAAAATGGGACCAATTGGTAAGGATAAGGATCAGCTTTCAAATAAAAAAAGAATCATCAAAATCGGGTCACTTCCCTTCACTTCATCAGACGATCTCAGTCAGGTGGACGTAGACTATTAACTATGCGTATAGTCGCATTAGGAGGTAAATGCCTATAATAGCCATACTGAGCAAGCGGATTGGCGATCGCAGCGATATGTCCACTATGATGACGCTGCTGCCCATCATCAATCTTAAATCAAAGAATGATCAGTGACACTTAATTCCTTAAGTCGGCTCTTACAACACCCGCATAAAGAGTTGGGGTTGTGACAAATGTATTCTTACTGCCGTCACCACACGGCACTAGGAATACATTCGAATCGGTTCACCCAATCGAAAGTTCTGAGGTCACAAACATAAAAAAAAAACAAAAGTTCTGTCCAATTGAGAACCTCCATCTTTTTATGAAGTCTGTTGAAAAGTATTATTCACGGTGCAAAGTAGGTATTAGTACCCGACGCAGTTCCAATACTCGTCATCATAGCTTGAGTTACCATCGATAAGATAAAATCAACTATTAGGGCATTCCGACGATGATAAATGTATGTGGCTTAAATGTTTTATATCCCAACTTTGAAATAATTAGCTTATATTTAAATTATTTGCATAATTTTAAGACAGGCTGTCATTTATTAGGACTGAGTGTTAATATCTGCAATGTCCCAATATGTGGCATTCAAACTTGTTCTGAGCTGCCATCTATTGGGACTGCCAGCAAAGCATCTGACACTTTGCAATAATGAGAAATTTCGTCACCCTATAAAATAAATACTATTTAACAAAACTTATAAACTCCTCTCCCAAAACACATGACAATACTTTATGTAGATTTATATATGAGCATGCATTGGCTTGGCTGTGTGGTGACGGCAGAAAGAATACATCTGCCACCACCCCAACTCCTCCTGCGGGTGTCGTAAGAGTCGACTAAGGGATTGAAGTGTCACAGACCATTATGTGATAAAATATTGATGATGTGCAGCAGCGTCATCATAGTGGACACATTACTGCGATCGCCAATCCGCTTGCCCAGCGTGGCAATTATGGGCATTTACCTCCTAATGCGTCTATACGCATAGTTAATAGGAGAGGCCTACGTCCAACAGTGGACTATCATAGGCTGATGATGATTTATGAGCATAATATGCGCAAAGTTTTGTGATTCCAATAAATATTCTCTGTTCGCAATCGTGTTGCGCACTAGTACTTCCATCTTACAAATTCAGTTAAAAATCTTAAAATGTATAATGTTTCAGGGAGTGTCCACCCCATGTTCACAGTGACAACGCATCCATCCTACTCCTCCCATGAGCTATGCCTTGGCCGCAACGAGACCAGCCCCAGTCACAGCCAGATGTCCAGGAACTCAAGCAGAAAGAGCAGCAACTCTTTGAGGGTCAACCAGTCTACCAAGATCGAAGGTAACGCTAAAGGATCTGAGAGTCATGTTCCTTTTGACCAGCGTTGGGGCTGATATTTTGTATAATCGCATAAAGTTTATTTATTTCATAATAGTACCTTCAATGACACATAATTAGTTTAACACTAGGTACTTATTGAAAATAATTAATGATATAAAAAAAAGATGTAAATTAAAGGACCCACAAATAAAAAATCTCGCCCAAATCGCTGCCAATGGGCAGTGTGCCCAGAAGGCTGGCCGCATTGCCACGTTGTATAGCAATGCTTATTCGCTGAGCGAAATATTGACCAGCCCTCTGGTCACCAATGGCATCTATTAGGCGTGAGGCTATATCTCTGTAAAGACGACGCGCATTGGGTCCCCAAGGCCCCAGCGTTTCGACCCCAAACGCCTCAAACATACAGCCACTGCCGAGGGTTGCATATTTGCGGCGTTTGAGGTCCTCCGCTGTGGATGCAGCACGGCCAGCACTATTGCTAGTTCCTGGAAGGTGGGACGATTAAAATATTAAAATATTGAAGATTAAAATATTATCGAACCGGATTACTCACGTATTGAAGTCGATGTTTGCTCGACATGTTTCGACCCGTAAGAGGGTCGTCGTCCGGAGCACCCCTCGCTCAAATCCCGACGCGTACTTCGGGCCTGCGTCCTGCTAGAAGGGGTACTGGCCGCGGCCGGTGGTGGCGAGGGCGATGCAAGGAAAGATCTACCCTCAATGTTACATCATACATACATCATCAGCCTATGTTAGTCCACTGCTGGACGTAGGCCTCTCCTATTAACTATGCGTATAGACGCATTAGGAGGTAAATGCCCATAATCGCTACGCTGAGCAAGCGGATTGGCGATCGCAGTAATGTGCCCACTATGATAAAGCTGCTGCCCATCATCAATCTTGTAGAATGGTCAGTGACACTTTAATCCCTTAGTCGACTCTTACGACACCCGCAGGAGTGATATGTTTGAGTCTCACGTTAGTTATAATCCTAAAATGATAAAGATTTATCAGAGTTTATCTAATAAAAACTCGTTTATAGATCTCACCGTGTGCTGGTTTGAAAATTTATGAATAAACAAGTGTGTTTGTTACTTTGTAGAAAACACGAATGTCTCAGTCCTCTGAAAAAAATGATTTCTAAAACCTTCATACCAGTCCAGAGTGGTCAAACGTAATAGTACGGTCAAATCGTACATAATTTTACCCTAAACTCGCAAATCAAGTAGTATCGCTGCATTTTTGGTATGTTGTTTAGACACCATAGGACAGTATAAAACCATATTTTGCAAGCAAAAAAAAGTTGTGCTAGATGGGTAGTACGTTAAAAACTGCGAAATTTACGGTATTTTTTAGGTTCTGATTTTTATTTAAAAAACTTTTCGTTTTTTGATATCAAATGTAAATAAACGTTTAAAGACTAATAAATTTCCAACAAGTTGAGCTAACATGTATTACCGTAGGTCTTATAGTTTCAGAGATTCGAGACTTTAAAAAGTACCCCTTTTTCTAAACTAGATAAAATTTTGTGTTTTGCTAACGTTTTCGACTTAATATCGCCTCACCTAATTATGCTACGAAAAACATGCAATAATGACCTTATAACGCACGGCAAGTACCTCTTATTTAATTTTCATTTGACATAGGGTTGTTACCTGGCATCTTGGCTTTTAGCCAATAATTATCTGTAAGTAATATTAGTATAAAAAAAATATTGACAAATTTTTGCAGTTATAATTAGGTATTTAAATTATATAATTTAAAATAAATGTATAATAACTACTCAAAATAATATTTAAAAAGCAGTATTATACGGCGCGATCCGTCGGCCCCGATCACTGCATGCGATTAATTGGACCCAACCGACCGCGTCGTCTAATACCGCTTTTTTAAATAAAAAAATTGCAACTTTCAAACAGGTCAATCTAAAAAAAAAATGAAGTGTCGGTGTCGTATTTGACTTTTGTTGTGTTTCAAAGACTTAGTTATGTAGTTGACTTATAAATTATAATTTCTTAGAAAGAAGATACATTTTTTTGTTTCATTTCATTGCATGTTTGAGAAAAGCATTATACATACCTCGGCCATGAAGTGACGGGTTGCCGTCCGAACAGGGATCGGAACCGGTTTTTTAGAAAAACCTCGATATAGCTCAATATTTTAAAATGTTTTACGCTCTTTATGTAGTATTCAACATTGTATGTAATTATTAACATCATATTTTTCAATTACTCCATTAACAAAAAAATTATAAGCCGAAGAACGAAAAAGAACGAAATTCGAACCGTTCTTTTGTATGGAGAAAAAACCGGTATCCGATCCCTGCGTCCGAATACTATCCGGCCTCGCTTCGCTCGGCCGTCTACATATATTCGGCCGGCAACCAGTCACTTCCCGGCCTCGGTAGTAATGTACTATTAATTTAAGGGTAAAATTAGGTCTGTGAACTTTGTAGTTGAAAGTATAAACCCGAAATTCCAAAGGCAGGAGGCCCGCTATCTAAGTTTTTCATACAAATCGCAAGTCGAGTTGCAAAGCTGCAATTTTGGTATATTATAAAGGCCTTATAGATATATACGCAAAATGCATATTAAAAGAAAAACTAAAAAAATAATTTGGGCGTAGGACGTAAAAAAAACGGAAAAAAAATCGCACTTTTTTTAGTTTTTGACGTTTAACTAAAAATCTATTATCTTTTTGATACTGATTGCTATAAAACTAAGAAAGTACATTAAAGAAAGGATTTGAGCTACGTTGCATCACCGTAAGTTATATATATATTGAGATACGACATTTCATAAAGTGCCCTTTTATCGAAACATAAACAAATTTTAGGTTACGTTAAAGCTATTCATTAAATATTGGCAAAACGTTCGCGCTAAGAAAAAAAAGTAATTGTAGATAATAACTACGTTAAATTTGGAACAAATTGAACCGATAACAATTACTGTAAGTCTTATATTTGGGGGTATACGAGGCTTCAAAACATGCATTTATTTTCTTAACTTAATGAAGGGCACATTTTGAAATGTCGTATCTCTAAATAATATATAATTTAGGGTAATGCAAGGTAGCTCAAATCCTTTCAAATGTAATATTCTTTCATAGTTTTATAGCAATTAGTATCAAAAAGTTATAGTTTTTTAGTTAAACGTCAAAAACTAAAAAAAGTCCGATTTTTTTTCAGTTTTTTACGTCCTATACCTAAATCCTTTTTTTTTTCTTCTTGTAATATGCATTTTCGTACATCCCTATAGAGCCTTTATAATATACAAAAATTGCAGCTTTGCAACACGACTTGCCATTTGTATGAAAAACTTAGATAGCGGACCTCCTGCTTTTTGAATTTCGCGTTTTTAGTTTCAATTACAAAGTTTACTGACCTGATTTTACCCTTAAGGGTCGGATAGATGTGGGAAATTTTAGAGATTCTGTCAAATTTCCCCATTTCGCACACACGCGCATTTCACGCACACTACCTCATTTTACCGAGCGGGGTCATTGACCCTTGGTGATTTTTTTAATGAAAGCGGCCGAGTTTGTAATTTATTACTACCTCTTTTGAATAATTACACTTGTCAAAGTACTAGATGGTAAAAAAGATAGAGAGGGATAGATTTTATAAGACTATCCTTGTCTTTTCGAGTCGTCTCAATGCAATGCAAAAGACAGATTTAATATATCGGGCTTGTAACCAATGCGTGTAATAGTACATTGTGCATCAAGCACAATGTTTTTCATCACACTTGCCAACCAAAAAATAAGTTTTATACATAATATTATTAAATGACGTACTGACATTTCTATTACTCTCTAGGGAATTTGATTTTTCTATTACTCCCACTACGCGCGCAAGCCATGGTGCGCTTAGACAGCAAGTATGATGAAAAATATTTTTATAGGTATATAATAGTTCTCGCACTAGTGCGGAAAAAATCTGTAGGTACTGAAAATGGATTTTCAATACAGATCAATCAATTTGTTACAGTCACCATCAGATATATCTGAGCGACCACGGCACTCAAAAATATCTGAGCATGCCAATAGAGGCCTGCTCAGATATTTATGAGTACCCTGGCCGCTCTGCTATATCAGATGGCGACTGTACAGCATCGTATTCTGATTAGGAAATAGTAAGAGAAAAAAATCCGCGGAAGAACAAAATTGACTTGGTTCGAGAGTATGCCTGTTTAACCAACTGGTAAGGCAAACCCACGTCTTGTTGTCCTATATAATTAAAAAAAAAACTATTTTTCTGATCGGAACACGATACTGTTGATTATAGGCCCTAAGTATTCACTACCACCAGCTTTTCGTAGACATTCAACTTTCCCACTGCTGTGTGCGTCAAACGCACAAGAGTCCACCAACGATTGCACATGCACAGTGCCAACGACGCACATTTGCGAGTCCATACTAATTTGACATTTACAGAATTCGCTTCGGTGTAATGTTTGGTGAAGTAGTTTCCGTGAAAAGCCAAATGAATGGAATTATGCATTACATCTGTATAATTATTATGTGACTTACCAGCAGTTATCAGGTTTTAGGGAGCTTATTTTACTTAATTAAATTGCATTCATTATAAAAATAAAAATGCACATAGGTAAAACATTAAGACTTTTATTATTTATTATACACAATTACAACTGTAAATTGAAGAACAGACAAAAACAGTTAAAAGAAAAAAATAGATCCTAAAAAAATTATTACATTCACTAATTTAAATATTTGATGTCATAATATAGGTACTAAATAAACAATGCATAAACATGCAATTTATGCATGAGCCCATAGCTGAAACAGCTTTATGGTTTACATCCATACTATCATCGCAGCGTTCATCAGAACTGACATTAAATTTCTCTTGCACATTTCACACCGAAAATTAAATTTCGTGTGCAGTCCCTTTCATTTTTCAGATTTAATTTTCATATAAGAAAAAATACATCCAAATTATGGGCCATGATCATTGATCTTAGCTAATTGATCCAGGAAATGTTGTACATTAATTATCCGTCGACCTGTAATTGGACTATTTACATGACTAGTACCTTTCTCTATAATAAATTCATGCTCTTCCTCTGGCAACTCCTGGTTCCTATAATAAAAAAGTTAGTTAAGTTATATTATTAGTCAGCCTTCTCCGTAGCCTACTTAGTAGTGAATGTGCTTATGATGCTGGAGGATCCGGGTTCAAGTCCCAGCGAAGGCATTAAATATTTGAGTATTTATTATCAGTATTATCACAACTCGAACTTATTCGAAAAAGGGTTGATTATCTCTAATCCAAGCCGAATCCAGGAAATTTCATATAACATTAAATACTCTAAATATGGCTAGGAATACAACATTAAAATATGTCGCAACTCGCAATGCTCGCGAGCAGCCTGTACTCGTATGTACTGATCCCCACGGCGATGCCACATGGAGGGAAAGTACCTTAAATATCATAGATAGCATATTTTACTGAAAGAAGATTCCTTTTATGTTTAAAACTAAATAAAACAGCATTCTTTTTTTTTTTGAAAAACAATTGTATGGAAAAAAAATATCGCGACGTCGGAGAAAAAATACCTTAATTACCTATTGTAAAAGAACATCTTACTGAAAGAAGACGTTATTTCGATTTACAAAAACAAGTTGAATTGCATTCTGAATTATTTCATGGTTAAACCGGGATTCGAACCCGCTAATGTATGATATCACATAGCTAAAATTAATTGGCCGTGTGGTGACAGCAGTAAGAATACATTTGTCACCACCCCAACTCCTCCTGCGGGTGTCGTAAGAGTCGACTAAGGGATTGAAGTGTCACTGACCATTATTTGATAAAAGATTGAAGATGGGCAGCAGCGTCATCATAGTGGAAACATTACTGCGATCGCCAATCCGCTTGCCCAGCGTGGCGATTATAGGCATTTGCCTCCTAATCCGTCCACACGCGTAATTAAAAGGAGAGGCCTAAGTCCAGCAGTAGACTATCATAGGCTGATGATGATGATATGATGATAAAATTCATAAATCCTGAACTATTATAGATAGTCTTCTAGAAAGGTTCAAAATGGCGTTAAAATACAAAAAAAAAATCACATACCGACTTTAGTAGCTGTGCCTACGTTATGTACAATTGTACATACATATGCTTACAAATATTGCAACGATTAATTGAACCAGATTTTGGTGGGCCGATTATGGTGAGAGGAGAAGTATGCTTACTTAACTTCGATAACAATACAATAGATGAACCTGACCTGATGAAGAATTGAAAGGTATCTATAGGCCCAATTGATCTGAACTTTAGTAAGTATGCCTTTGGTGACAAAACTACTGTAAGGTGTAATAGCGCGGGTTTGATGAGTTGGAGGATGATCATAATATACTGTGTGAGTATTATTATTATTACATCTTATTGTAGTTTTGTTCGGTTCATTCTTAGAAATCGATGACTAGCAGAAAGCTGTGTCCTTACACATTGTCTGAGGCGGTTTCATTTGCCAGAGGAATTCCGTTGCCTCATTTAATGGGGTAGACTGCGTTTCATTAGTAGGATAGCTCACTCTAAAACAATAAATCGTCCATTAATTCTATAATTCATTTAAAAAATTCAATGGGACGATTTAAAGTGTCCATAGCCAAAATGACAAGAACGGAAACCTTATAGATTCGTTATGGCCGTCTGTCATAGACGATTTACTTTCAAACTGTAAGTAGGTACTACTAGAATAGGAGATCTGGCTTCAGGGGTAATTCCGCCAAAAACGAAGTACATTTTTTTTAGTTCATCTTCCGCGTCTTTTTAACATACTATAAGAGTAGAGAAAAATCCAAGTAGATTTTTTGTTGATCTTGAACAGAAAAAGAATCGATTGGCATAAAAAAAAAAGTTTTTCAAAAATGACCATTTTTTCGCACTTATCTATTGTTTACACACATACAGGGTGGAAATTATTTTTGGGTCAGTAAGGACAGCTACCAGATCCAGAGTAGCTACTCGAAAATGGTCTTAGAAAACCTTCCTTCGATTTTAAATTAATGAAAATTGGCAATTACAGATTTTGTAAAAAACATACAGGGTGCGAGAAAATTGTCATATTTGACAAACTTTTTTTATACCAATCGATCCAGTTAATGCTCCAAGACCTGAACAACGCAAGCCTTCAAGTTGGACTTCATATGAATCGCACAAAGACTCAGGTGATGACTAACAGCACGAAACGTAGGGTCGAGGTAGACGGGCAGACGATACATTATGTCGATGAGTATAGTATATCTACTTGGGCCAGCTAGTCTCTTTCAGCAAGGAAGTTTAACGCCGTGTTAAAAATGCCTGGAAGAGCTACTGGTCCATGAAAGAGCTAATGAAGGGTGACCTTCCAATGTCACTGAAGCGCAAACTAAACATGGTCACTCACCGAAAGTCATACGTCCAAATTGAAGGTCTGGCAGCGAGCAATGGAGCGCAGCATTTTAGGTGTAACGACGATGGATCTGGAACACTACGCTGCGCTCCAAAACACGCATAGCTGACGTGGTGAAAAGACTGCCAGGCTAAAGTGGGATTGGGCTGACCACGTCTACCGCATGCATCCAGAAAGGTGGGTTATTACAGCCACCAAGTGGATGCCGCAAACTAGGCGGGGACGAGGCAGGCCCAGGCGGAGATAGCGGGACAACTTGGACGCCTTCACCAACAATTGGCCAGACTTGGCAGGGAGCTGTGGAGATCTGAGGGAGAGGCATTTGCCCAGCAGTGGGACACGTCTACAGGCTAGAAAAAAAAATCGATCCTGTTTATTTTCAGGATCAAAAGCTTGTATAGACCCAAAAAAAAAGTTTTCGGCTAGAAAAGCCGCAAATCGAGATTTAAAATTCCCAATATTCCCATACAAATTGTATGAATGTTATAAAATATTTTTTTCAAGCTTAATTTTTTTATGTCATTAGATTTCATTTGTATCCAGTACCAATAGTTTCTTAGGGGTCAAGTTATAGCAATGTATATAAAAGCCAAAATTTCAAGAAAACTGTTTTTATACATTTACTATGGAAAAAAAGTGAAATTTTAAATTGCATCATCTGTTACGATAATAAGTCCTCCTATGCTAAATGACAATAATACCTACTGTGTGGAAACATTAGCTATATTCATTATCTCGATTTACGGCTTTTCTAGCCATTAATTTTTTTTTGTTCCCATACAAGCTTTTGATCCTGAACAGAAACAGGATCGATTGGGATTAAAAAAAGTTTATCAAAAATGACTATTTTCTCGCAACCTGTATGTTTTTCCAAAATCAGTAAACGCCAATTTTCATTAATTTAAAATCGAGGAAGGTCTTATAAGACCATATTCGCGGAGCTACTCTGGATCTGGTAGCTGCCCTCACTGACCCAAAAATAATTTCCACCCTGTCTATATACAGGGTGTTTTTTATATCATTAGCCATATTGCAATGTCTGTTGGGTAAAGGCGTAAAAAAATATTTGGTAAAACAAAAATAATCCATTTTGCATTATCCTTTTTGTTATAGATTTTTTTTTAAATCTCATTATCTACCGAATGTTTGGTCACTATGATCACTTGCTTACTTTGCGTACTGCCCCACCAATCCCACCATCTCATAACTGCCAAATCAGATTGGAAAGGGTGTTTGAGTTTGCAACTTTAATTAACCCGCATAATGTAACTAATTTAATGCGTTATAACGTACGTAACAAGTTTCCTACGCGTGGTGGGGAATGGAGGTGGAGCTTAACTTGCAGGTAAATCCCACGAGATAGCATTATCAGTCTATCGCATACAGTACTAATAATGAGGGTATTTTGAGTTGCGCGCCGGTCTGAGGGT
>JALPQI010024852.1:0-10524 GCA_025490895.1 Thaumatotibia leucotreta
TATGTACAAAAGACTTTGTATATTTTATATCATGAATTAACTAATTAAGTTTATTAAAATGCTGCAAGAAACAAGCACGGCAAGTACGCTAACTTGGAACCAGCGTATGACTTCATTCCGGTTGCCGTGGAAACTTCTGGGCCGTGGTGCAAAGAGGCCAAAATGCTCTTTAGGACCTAGGGCGGCATCTACACGATAGAGGTGGCGATCCCCGTTCCGGCTCCTACCTTGTCCATGTCCGACGAATATCGTTGGCCATCCAGCGCGGGAATGCTGCCAGCATTCTCGGCACGTCTGGACCGCGTGGTAGTCGGAACAAGGTTTAGTCATGTACCTACAGTTAGTTTTTATTTTAGATTTAATTTAATTTAATTTATACTACTTAAGTCCTATTGTTTTTGTAATATGTTTATAATTAATAGTTATATGAATAAATATTAAAGTTAGATTTAATGAATAAGTATAATGTATGTACTGTTTCGTACGAATCGCGATAATTATTTTTACTATAATAAGGTTCATACCTATCATAAATATCCAAACTTTCTCAATTGAACATAATGAATAGGGTCTGAATTAAAGGAAGAAATGGCGAGTAAAACGCATAAAGTATAACAGTCACATATAGGAACAATTTTTGAGCAACTGTATGAAAAACGTTATTTTAACTTAAGTAGGTACCGTAACCTTTTATATTTAATGTTTTATTGTTCCGTTGTATGACTTTTATAGTTTATAATCATTAATAAAGTTGTAAATTGCAATAAGTGCTATCTTTTCAGCCTTAAATTAAAGATATATTATGTTATAAAATTTATTTGCGAATGCCATTATTTATTAATTAAAAACAGCCACTTCTTTAAATGTCAGTACTATAAAACTATATAAAGCAATATAAAACTATATAAAGTAAATTCTAATATTCGTGCTTCTTACGCTGTTTTTTTCTTATTTCTGTACGTTTGCAATAACTTTAATGTAATCGCATTGTGCTGTTACAGCGTAGATAAAGGAGTTATAAACATCACATATAGTCATATTAATACATATAATATTTAGATCAAGCAAACTAATGATAAATTGATAACACCTAATTATTTGCATATTATTTTAATTAATATAATATACAGAGTGGAAATTATTTTTGGGTCAGGGAGTGCAGCTACCTGATCCAGAGTAGATACGCGAAAATGATCTTAGAAGACCTTCCCTCGATTTGAAATTAATGAACATTGGCGTCTACAGATTTTGCAAAAAAAAAAACATACAGGTTGCGAGAAAATGGTCATTTTAGTCAAATTTTTTTAATGCCTGTCGATTCTGTTTCTGTTCAGGATAAAAAGCTTGTATGGGAACAAAAAAAAATTCGGCTAGAACAGCCACAAATCAAAAATTAAAATCCCTTTATGTATCTATTTGGCCGGAAACCCGTCATTGTCACTTTTCGGTCCCGGTTATAATGTACCTACGGATTAATGTTGTGAATTCGACTTTAACTTTCAATGTAGGTAAAAATTTTTTTACGCTCAGTAAATAGACCATAGATTAAATACAAATATGGAATGATTCGAATGCAGTGTTCCTAACCCGCAATTTTTCAGATATGCCACAATTTTCTACTGCCACCGATTGTTAGACAGAAAAAAAGGCTTTGAACTTTTTTTAATGATTTGAATTGGTTGCGTAGCCCCGCATCCAGCTATTGAAATTTACATAATAGAAAAAAAGTGAACATATTTAATTTCAAAATGCCCGAAATGTGGAATCGGAATTAAAAAAGAGGACTTTGCCGGTCTGGGCTTGCAAGAACTTCCATTCACGACCCCATCATCAACCTCACCTGAAAAGTCATACTTCGCAGCCTTACTAATAGTAACTTATTATAAGTAAATAAATTATTAACTTGGGACATCTTTACACAAATCGACCTAGTCCCACGGTAAGCTCAATTAAGGCTTGTGATGTAGTTATCAGACAACGATATATACAGGGTGGAAAGAGACGACGTTCCTTCCCGCTACCGACCGAGTCTACCAACCATTACGATGAACTTTCAGTATGGAACCAACATCGAAATATTAAAAAAAAAAATTAACCCCTCATACAAAGTGAGTGATTAGTTAGAGTTCAATAGTATGGAAAGATCAATTTTCCATGTACGCTTTCGATGTTGGTCCCATACTGAAAGTTCATCGTAATGGTTGGTAGACTCGGTCGGTAGCATGAAGGAACGTCGTCCCTTTCCACCCTGTATAATACATACATAGATACATATAGATACTTAAATACATAGACAGCCTTGACCAACGAACAAATATTTGTGATAAATAAATACAGAGATAATACCCTCGCCGGGATTCGAACCCGGAACCTCCAGCTTCGTAGGCAGGGTCACTACCAACTAAGCTACGGAGGCTGACAACAATACATTAATATGTGTAAGGAACATAACATTAATATTTAAAATTAAATATGCAGCTATCTGAGGTAGAAAAAAGCATGTCTACAATTAGTCTTGTATTAAATCGCGATTAGAATGAGCACATGACTGTGTGGTTTTTTAATCTAAGGAAATTACTGTATGAATATTTATTTCATTAAGGGTTGATTTTGCAATCCTCAGTTAAAAGTATCCGTTAGTCAAAATTATTAACATCCATTTCTCAGGCCATCAGTCAAAAAAAGATATAGCTAGCAGACAGATACTGTTAATTGGGGATTGAAAAATGAGTACAAAAAAACCAATTGTCTTCTTATATTTTTTTTTCATTTGTTTAATCATTGACCATGAATCATGTTATACTTTAAAAAATATATCTACTCATTTGATAATATGAACATGAACAGCAATTAGACAAAATTTTATGTAGGTACATACCTGATGTAAAAAAGAAAACGGAACGAAAATATCGGATGATATTTTATATATTTTTTTTGATATTATTAATGTTAGTCAAATTGAATAACATTTTGAAGCAGGTATAGAATTGTAATATTTGATATTACTCGCATGTCATTTTATTATTTCTTAGTGTCTGCAAGTGAGCTAGGAATACAGTAAATTGATTTATAATTACCTATACCTTTTACCTAATTATATTTAATATTGCTCTGAACATGGTACATTCGAATAATAATAATAGCTACTTAACTATTAAAGGTATCTCGGCTATTAGTATACTACTTAATTATTTATTGCTATGCGGGGACCTGAGTCAATTTTTTCGTTTTAGGAAATCAAAGTTCAAACGACATTTAAAACACTGTCAAAATAATATAGAGAAATAATTTAAGCTTTAATATGAAATTTATTAAACAGAGTTTACTTACGTTTGATTATATTAATTTATTATTCCAGTTTTGCAGGTGTAAAACTTGTAATATTTTTTTATGAAAAAATTAGACAGCTAGCTGCCCGTTTTAAGTTATTACTAAACAGGTTCACCACAATAACGTGCAAATTGAAAGGAAGTTAGTGAAAGAAATTCATGTAATGAAACATAAAAATGATTATTCATTGAAATGATCTTAACGATTTCATACAATCGCTTAATTACATCTAAATTTATAATTAAACAATACAGAAGCATTGCGAGGCACGCAGAGCATAAATATTGTAGGCACGTTGGAGGAGGCATTTTTGATAGACAGCGAGTATTTAACAATAAACTTACGACGTATAATTATAATATAAAATATGGTCAATATTTTACAGGGCGAAATTATATTCAGTAAACATAGGGTTCCCACTTCCCACATATTATATTTGTTAAGTATATACATATATGTTTACATGATGAACAAGTAACATTGTATTAAAATAATGGTGTGGTTACATATCACTAGGTAATAATATTAATTAAAGATGAGAAAACCAGCATCAGCTATTTAGTTATTAGAATAGGTATCAAGATATTATTCTATATTCGGTTGAATCCCTTTGTTTCTTAGTTTCCTGGTTACTGTTACATCTGGCAAGAAAGAAAATACTTATGTGTCTTAGAAAGTATTTTATAAATATAGTATATCACTCCCACTCAAGCCGGCTTTCGCCCCGGATTCTCCACAGTCGATCACCTTCATACAGTCAACCAAGTTGTAGAAAAATATACCGAATTCAACATGCCTCTATATTTAGCATTCGTCGATTGATTATACTAAATCTTTTGACAGTATCACACATTCCGCCATAGTAACCTCACTCCAGAACCAAGACATAGAACTTTATATATTAATTTAATTAAAACATATGTAATAATAGTACAGCCGAAATTAAGCTCCAGTCCTCCGGTCCATCGTTTCGGGTTCAAAGAGGTGTTCAACAGGGCGACCCGCTATCTCCGAAACTTTTTACTAGTACATTAGAAGAAGTCTTCAGAAGCCTGGCAATTTCTTGGGAGGTAGAGAGGAATAGTCGTCGGTGACAAGAGTTTGTCAAACCTTCGTTTTGCCGCCGACATTGTTCTCTTTGCCTCTTCTGCCACAGAACTTCAGTTGATGCTCCAAGACCTGAGCAACGCTAGCCTTCAAGTTGGACTTCATATGAATCGCACAAAGACTCAGGTGATGACTAACAGCACGAAACGTAGGGTAGACGGGCAGACGATACATTATGTCGATGAGTATATCTACTTGGGCTAGCTAGTCTCTTTCAGCAACAGGCAGGACAAGGAAGTTGAGCGCCGTGTTCAAAATGCCTGGAAGAGCTACTGGTCCATGAAAGAGCTAATGAAGGGCAACCTTCCAATGTCACTGAAGCGCAAACTAGTCGACATGTGGATCCTGCCCGTCCTAACCTACGGTGCCCAAACATGGTCACTCACCGAAAGTCAGAAGTCCAAATTGAAGGTCTGCCAGCAAGGAATGGAGCGCAGCATTCTAGGTGTAACGAGGATGGATCGCATCCGGAACACTACGCTGCGCTCCAAAACACGCATAGCTGACGTGGGTAAAAAAAACTGCCAGGCTAAAGTGGGATTGGGCCGGTCACGTCTACCGCATGCATCCAGAAAGGTGGGCTATTACAGCCACCAAGTGGATGCCGCAAACTAAGAAATAAAAAAATAAATAATAGGCGGGGACGAGGCAGGCCCAGGCGGAGATGGCGGGACGACCTGGACGCCTTCGCCAACAATTGGCCAGACTTGGCACCGAACCGGGAGCTATGGAAATCTGAGGGAGAGGCCTTTGCCCAGCAGTGGGACACCCCTACAGGCTAGAAAAAAAATATTTCGTTTCGAGTAAGTAGTAGTTTTAATTATTTTTTTGTAAGCATATGAACAGATGACCTGGTGAAGGTCGCGGGAGTCCGCTGGATGCGGGTGGTGCAGGACCGGTCATTGTGGCAATCTTTGGGGGAGACCTATGTTCAGCAGTGGACGTCTTTCGGCTGATGTGATGATGATGATGAAGCATATGAACATCACTCTGTCTGAATATTATAAAGCTAAAACAAAAAGTAGTTTTCATAATTCAGCCACCTCCGTAATTACCTAGATCTTCTTACATCCCACACTGTACTTACTGCCATTAATAAGATAATATGTCGGTATATCTTTGTCTATTTGACATATACAATGTACTGGTGCCCTACCAATATATCAAGATCCCTAGCATTTTCCCTTATGTCCATAATAAAATCCATAACACCGATATCGGAAAGATTAAAAACGAGAAAAATGCATCTAGTAGAAACAGCGCAAGCTACAATTAGGAACTGTAAATGAGTTTCTTAAGGTTTTGATTTGCTTGGGATATAATAGTGCATTGAAGTATTTTTTGACGTAAATACTGTGTATGGAGCTCAACGCAGGCTGGTGGGGTTGAATGAGCAAGACGAATCGGTCAGAGCGGCGGCTTTGATGCGTGAAGCGGCTATTATAAAGGACTTTTGTAATTAGTGATGGGTTTGGGGACCGATACGATTTTTTTTGTGGTTCCATACGCGGATACTTTATATACGAGTGTAAGCATTTTTTTTGCTATTACTCTATTGGCATGCTAATATTATTCATAATTAAAAATTATTTTCTGCATAATAATAGTTACTCTTAAAACATACTTATATAAAGTCAAATATCGACGACTTATTCTATAATTAATAGATGTTAGTATAACACCTTAAAAATGTATGGCAGAAAAATGTATTTCTTTCTCTTGTTGAGAAGCGAATGTATTCTCCCTATAACATAATTAAATTAAAGTATGAACATTCATTTATTATGTGTCTAATCTAATCTCATAATAAAATGATTAGGCAAAGGCATTCTCTAGACCAGACTTCTCTTCCAGACATTTGTATTTTTTTTATTATGTAATAAAGCTTAAATATGACGATATGTAATAAAGCTTAAATAATAATTATTATTGGACAAACTCGATAGAAAAAAATTGAAAATTACCAGTTCTCTACATAAGTGCAATACAGTCAAGTGCAAAAATAAGTATCGAAAGAATCCGCTCATAAATATGTTACGACGTTCTTATTACCAGACCTGGGATAACTGGGGGCAAGTTATAGGGATTTGACATCGATTAAAAAGATGTCGATATAATTATATATAAAAGATGTGCTCATTGAACATTCTCGATTACAGTACAGAGGTTCGATGTCATATCTGATATTGGGCCTCTTCAGATAGTACTCAAAAGTATGCAGATGTCATTTTGATCAATATGACAATTTACTGTCACTACCATTCATATCTTAGAATATACGTGGTGATATTTCATTACGTTTGTTCCGAAATCGAAAATAATCATGCCGCCTAAGAAACATGCCCGCCCTCGCGAATATTACTATTATTTATTTATGCCGAATAACATTTTGATGTTGTCATTCACAGTAACATCGATATATTTTTTGTCGTTAAAATATTTTGCTACATCACTTTCGTATAAATGCCCCGAGTTGTCCCCAGGTATGCTTATTACACAGAATTAGAGTGTACTGGGTCATATTTTTTAACATTTTTGTATACACCTTATTTTGTCTCTGACTGTACCTACACACGAAGTAAAATCCCACCAAAAATATTAATTGATCAATTTTTTAACCAAATCGGATATTTTTTAGTTACTGCCAGGGAGTCAATAGAACTCGATTTCCACTCATTTGTGTATTTTGAAATCTACTCCTTGGTAGTAACCTAGCAAATAAAAATAACCAACTTGGTTAAATAATTGATTTCAAAACTGTTTTGTAGTGTAAGAACCGCTGTGTTGCGAGATTTGCGCCTTTTTACATGTACTGTTTTTGATAGGATCTCAGTTCTTATTGGAAATAATTTTATTTTTATTTTATGCTATTATATTCTTTTTTCTTTTCGGAGAGGTATTAGGTACTTCTTATACGTCAGTTACCAGTTTTCCCACAATCCACTCCCTGTCTTTATGGGTTTCTTTTCCAGGACATTGATGACACAGTAACTGAAAAGTCTGGACGGTAAAATGAGCGTTTTGCAAAATAAATCCCGAACGTCTGATTCTTCCAGATCTGGACGTGTTTGGGCTCATTCGAGAATCACGAGCTGATGATTCGATCTAGATAATATAAAATACTGCACCAAAATTTTCGTACAAAATTTGAGTTTCCGTTACGTGACGCCCGCGCCCGTAGTAAGTTCGAACAAAAAACGTAACGTAATGGAGTTTTTTAGGACATTATTAGGACTACCTATACAAAATATAGTTTTATAACAACATTAAAAATAGAAGCAATCAATAAAATTATTTTTTAATTTTGTTAGGTGATTGATGTTTAATGGATAGGAGTATAGTTTCATGTTTGACCTACTGAGGTATTTTCCTTGTACCTAAGCACAAATTGGGATGTCTTATTTTATTTTACCTACGCATAAATATCAAGCTATAATATAGTTATCGGGTGACAAATTCGGTATTTCTATGCATTCTAATTAATAAGAATTAAATTATGTAATTATCAATCATCAAAATATAATACGATCATTATTTATAACCTTACGTCGTAGAAGTTAGTATTATTTCGTACATAATATGTATACATATTATAATTATACACATTTATTATAAATATAGCCTACGAGAGTATGTAATACTGTAGGTAGGCACAAAATTTCAGAGATACAAAACAAATATTTTCTTACCAATTACAACATTTACAACTCATACACTCATCTGTAGCAAAACCTGAAATGTATTTCAGTTAATTAGAAATATTTTATTTTAATACATTATATTGACATTAAACACCATAATTTAGTTGTTCAAAAGGTTAATACTCGTCATTATTATATATAATTATACTTAACTACTTTCTAAATGTAATTAGATTAAGCAGCTGGACCAGAGAAGGATTCCGCAGATACTCGGTCTCCAAATTAACTGACTTTAAGACGTCAGAAAGTATTTTCGTCCTTATGTGTTCTCATATATATGTATATATGTGTCTTTAGAATCATCTGAGGTATTTAAGTTTCACAGGTTTACATAAGATTTACGCTGGGCAGCAATATCATCATATTCATCATAGTTTATTCCAGCATTTAATTAAATTATTTACTTTCATTTTGTTACATTTTATTTGTAGTTTTGGAGAAAATCGACTGTATCGGACGGACAGGCAGGCATACAAGTGATCTTATAAGTGTTCCGTTTTTTTTCCTTTTGAGCTAGGTACGGAACCCTAAAATATATTTTAGCAAAGTTTTCCGTTACTGAACTACAATCTAAAGTCTATATACGTTAGATAGCTACCTACGTTTTATAATTTCCTATATGGAATTTATGAAGGGTCCACGGAAAAAACATGTCCAAAGCTTAAGAAAATCAGGGCAAATTCACACCTTATTCTGTTTGAAGGAAGGTGGTTGTTCCTTCTGTAATTTGAATTGGCTAGACATGTTCTTTCCGTGGACCCTTCATATATGGACAGACAGGAATGCTATTTAGGTAAGAGTTCCACTAAGCCATTTTGTTACGGAACCTTAACAAATACACATTGTAAGACTAAATTAAATATTACTGGCACCTGCATATATTTTTTGTATTGGTAGTTTACGAGTATAGACTCATTAACTGTTTATTTTATTCGAAGTTACCAATTTAGTTAAAAATTAAAGCATGAAAATTTTTATTTACCTTCATGAAGATTCACATTAGTCACATTACTCACTTTTAGTACAAGTACGTAATTTACAGATCTATCATAAAAAGGGTACAAAATGTTCCTAAATATAAACTGAAAAAGTATTGGTTTCAAATAAATAAAAATCATTTCAATTTCAAAACATAAGTATACTTCCTTTTCGGAGAAGCTGCGAACAATGCAAACAAACCTTATATTCAAAGTATATTAAATATCCAATGTATAGTTTGAGAAATATAAATTGAATGTTTATTTTTACCATAATGTAGGTAGAAACTTACCAATTTATATTTCCCGAACTATACTAAGAAGCCGCGTGCTTTCGATCGGATTGCCAAGTCATTATATGTAGATCTGACAAAAGAGCAACTTAATTTTTTTGACAATGTAGAAAGCAACCAAACTCAATTCGGTAAAGCTTAAATCAGATTGACAAAAAATAGGTAATAGTTGTTCGCTTTCTGCAAAACTATGGTCAAAATGACGAGTCTCAGATCTTCATGTAGCCCTGCATGGTTACGTTTTGTACTTATTCATATAGTGCGAACTGTAAATAGAAACAAAAATTACTATTTATAACTTCGTAATAATTTCAATATCAAAAGTGAGCTTCCGAATACACTTCGTACACCTTTAGAACTCTAATTATTACTTGATACATACTTAATATCATTTAGCAAGCAGTGAAGGCACGCGTGCAAAAGACACATAAAATGGAATTCTTAAAAAACCAACCGTCGCCATATCTCTAAAATCAAACATTCGGCGCAAGCTGACAATGTGCCCAAATTGCAGCTTAATTTTAAACAGGGTTCCCTGCTCATAATAAATATACAATACTGAGTTTTAAAATAAGGTCAGTGCGGCTAAGTCCAAATATTTTATTTTGAAGGAAAGTGCGTTGTATGCATCTTATACTGTTTAATTAGGGTCGGAAATCATTTGATAGACGGACTTTTCTGATAGACGGTCTTACCCGCATCGACCTTACCTTGATACCTAATACAGATACAGTAAGTAAATATGTGTATAGGTATAAGGGGTTTGATAACAGTAATTAAATATTGAGTTAGTAGCTACACGTTTTGGAAACCTCACTCAAAACATATGGAATTCTCCGCCACTTTAAATATATGAAAAATAAAATGAAACACGCCGCGTGGTGATGGCAGTTAGAATATCGATTAAGGATAAAAATGTCAGTGTGCCCATTTATTTCTTAAACATTGATGATGAGCAGCAGCGTCATCATAGTAGACAAAATCACTACTGCGATCGCCAACGTACACAGATGTCCAGCGAGGCGATTATGGTCATGTACCTCCTAGGAGAGGTCTTTGTCAAGCAGTGGACTGATAATATGATGATGGTGATGCTGATGATGATGTGATTATGTG
>JALPQI010024854.1:0-16386 GCA_025490895.1 Thaumatotibia leucotreta
AATTGACTGAGATGTGATTGTTTAAAGAGCGCGTGGCAGCGCAATCAGAGCCTCTCTTAAGCCCTTTAACCCTTCGCCGTTTTAGAAAAAGGTTTTTTTACTATATATTGCAATAAAGGATGTTGTAGCTCTCTTAATTACCTTTACAATGGTTCTTAACCGACTTCAAAAAAAGAGGAGGTTTACAATTCAACGAAATATTTATTTTTATTTTTGTGTATGTTCCCCGATTACTCGAAGACGCGTGGACCGATTTAAAAAAAAACTGTTTTTGTTTAAAAGGGTATACCTTCTGGTTAGTTTCATTGTCATCGAATCCAGATCTGATGATGAGATCCTGGAGAAATCGAGGGAACTCTTCAAATGTTGTAGGCACACATAACATTTTTCATTTATTTTCGAAGACTAATCAAGTATTTGCGTCTAGTCATGTACGTCTTAAGTTGGTCATCTAATGATGAAAGGTACAACTCCTTAACGATTAGGAGTTGAGGGATAATTCTTTAAATATAACACATTTCAAGAATTTTTGAAGCTATTCGAGTATTTGCCTTTAGGTGGTCATAGTCTCATGTTGGTGAGCTGATGATGGAAGGTATAACTCCTTAACGATTAGGAGTCGGAGGATAATTCTTTGAATATAACAAATTTCATACATTTTCGAAATCTAATCAAGTGTTTGCGAGTAGTAGTTATCGTTTCATGTTAGTTAGTTTCATGTTAGCTGATGTAGGAAGGAACAACTCCTTAACGATTAGGAGTTGGGGGATGATTCTTTTTGAAGCTATTCGAGTATGCTGCCGTTTTGTATGGGACAGTCAAATTTATTCACGCAATTTCGGCGTTGGTCCGGTAGTAAGAGTTGGTCAGTATGACTTATACATTCACATCTTTCTTTGCTCTACTATGTGATACATACTGTATTTACTGTTTTAATTTAGGGGTGGTGTAGGGGTAGAAAACCTTAAGAATATGATAATCATTTTCGAGAGTGTGGAATAATATTTGAATCCTTTTCATATTATCAAAAAAAAAAAAATATTTTTTATCAAGGGGTAGTTTTCAAGGGTTGAAATGGGTTTAAGATTTTGATAATTATTATAGAGAATATCAAATATTACTTACTTTATACTTGCATCTTTTTATGTCATACCAATTTTTTTTATGATTTTTTTTGATTGTAAGATTTTGAAGGGGTTGAAAATGATTTTCATATGAGGTAATTATGTTAGAAAATACTTTACAATATCACCACTTACTATTAGACTTGTTTTTAGCGATAAAATGGCTCAATGTAAAATGTTGCCATTAAGGAGTTGTTTACACCCCTTAAAAATAACAGGCGGAGTTCAGATCATTTTCACTTTTGAAGTTAAGGGTAAGATGAGCCTAAATCCAAAATTTCATGCAAATCGCTTCACAGTAAAAAAATTCGGAGGTAAGACCATATTTTTCGCTTCAATTACTGCACTATAAGTGTATCGAAACAATCCTCTCGTAAATTATGTAACGACATTCTTATTAAGGTGCATTTAGACCAAACGAGAATTTGCTCATTATCCCCCACTCTACGAAATCAACGAAATTCGCCGAATCACGTTTTATGTAACGAACGAATTTCGTAGAGTGGAATAGAATGAGCGAATGCTCATTTGGTCTAAATGCACCTTTACACGGGATTAAAGCGCACTGGGACATATTTTTGAGTATTTTTATATACACCTAACTTTGCGTTTGACTATACTTGTTAGGCCAAATTTAGTATTTGAAATCTAACAAAAATATTAGTTCATTGTCCTCTCTTAAAAAAAAAATTGAATGAGATTGACATCACCAGTGCTTATTATTATTCGTCTCTGGTCTCCAGCAAAATATTCCGCTGCCGACGTCTCCAACTTTTAATTAGGTACCCAACATGTTTCCGTCCCTCGGATATTGCTGTTATTAAATAATTTGCCGATATTTATAGAGCCCGACCTGCTAGACTATGCCTCGATTTATCAAGTTTTGATAGATCACCATTAGGTTCAATGATGTAATTTTTGTTCTGAGTTATATACACTACAATAGAGGATGCTCGTTAGGATTCGGCATAAGTTTATTTTTAACAGTGTATTCCTGATCATATTTAGAAACTAAAATGACACATAATCTTATCTGTTTCGAAGTTAATACCAATAAAAAAACCATCTCTTCATCGTACGATTCGTTTGCTACACAAAACGTAATTCGTCGAAATTCGTTGATTTCGTATAGTGGGGGATAGAATGAACATTCGCTCGTTTGGTAACTCATCTTAATACAAATGCAATCAATGTAACTAACATAATTATTATCTTATCAGAGATCGGTTTTTTCTCCCGGCGGGTCTCCTATAGTAACTTGAAAAATAAACTTTAATTATATTGCCATATTTGTTTCATAAAGTATGCTCTTTTGTGTATAATACAATAGTGTAAATAAAATTCTATAGTCACCCGTTTTTTATACGCGAAATCCCGCCTGGGGGGAACCCAAAAAACTGATCACTGCAGTGCATATTATGCATCGTAATGTCTCGCCGTAACGTCTCGTACTCCATAGAATAGCGTGACTCAAAATGAGTGTAAGATTTAAAGAAAAACAAGACAATCGTACTTGACCTTTCAGCCGCGCGCCCAATTTCCCAATAACTGTGAAAAATCGTTAATGTCTCGACCTTAGATCACGTTTTGTTGGGTTTTGCTGGTGCTTCGTTACGTTACTAATCATTCATTGATTTACTTTGCCTTCGCAGCCCTATTTATTCGCGCTAATACAGTTATGATTAGAAAGAATAGTACATTGTGCATCAAGGGAGATAAGTAGGTACTAGGGAGTAGAGTAACTCGAGTAATTAAAAGCAGAGATGGGCATTATTCGAATAAATTTTTATCGGAATAATTATTCGAATAAACAATAATTCACGATTTCTTTATTCGCGAATAATTTAGTCACGAATGATTTATTCTGCTGGTTTTTAAATGACGAATGATTTATTCGTTATTTTCATTCGAATAAATCTACGAAAAACATATTTTTTTCTGTTGCATTATATTAAATTAAACAACATCAAGCATAATATTTAACATAAATCGTGAATACTGTAATTTGTTCTAAGTTCTAGCACGCTAAAGAATGTTAAGGGTTAGGGGTAATATATAAACCCAGGTAGTAAGTATAATTAGCGAGACGAGTGGCGACCGGGGGTGGCGGGCGGCGACGGGTGGTGGTGGGTGGCGACGAGTGGTGGTGAATGGCGACGGATGGTGGTGGGTGGTGACGGGATGCGGTGGGGGGAGGCGGGCGACAACGGGTGGCGGCGGGCGGAGGCTGGGGGTGGCGGGTGGCGACGGGTAGTGGTGGGTGGCGACGAGTGGTGGTGAAAGGCGATGGTTGGTGGTGGGTGGCGACGGGTTGCGGTGGGGGGAGGCGGGTGGCGACCGGGGGTGGCGGTGGGTGGAGGCGTTGGGTGGCAGGCGGCGGCGGGTGGTGGTGGGCGGCGACGGGTTGCGGTGGGGGGGAAGCGGGTGGCGACCGGGGGTGGTGGCGGGTGGAGGCGTCGGCGTCGGGTGGCAGGCGGCGGCTGGTGGTGGTGGGTGTCGGCGGGCGAAGGCCGGGGATGGCGGGTGGCGGCGGATGGAGGCGGGCACCCGCCACCTTTAGCCACCACCCATCGTCACCCGTCACCACCCACCTCCCCCCCGCCATCGCCCGCCACCCCCGGCCTTAGCCCGCCGCCACCCGTCGCCACCCACCACCACTCGTCGCGACCCATCACCACCCGCCGTCGCCCGCCACCCGACGCCTCCCCCCACCGGAACCCGTCGCCACCCACCACCACCTGTCGCCATTCACCACCACTCGTCACCACCCACCACCACCCGTCGCCGCCCGCTACCCCCGGTCACCACCCGCATCCCCCCACTGCAACCCGTCGCCACCCACCACCAGCCGTTCCGCCCGCCACCCCCGTTCGCCACCCACCTCCCCCCACCGCAACCCGTCGCCACCCACCACCATCCGTCGCCATTCACCACCACTCATCGCCACCCACCACCATCCGTCGCCGCCCGCCACCCCCGGTCGCCACTCGCCTCCCCCCACCGCAACCCGTCGCCACCCACCACCATCGGCCGCCGCCCGCCACCCCCGGCTTCCGCTCGCCGCTACCCGTCGCCACCCACCACCACCCATCGCCAAAGAAGTGCAGAAAGTGACTTTGTTTTAGTAATTATTCGTGAAAATTCATTCGACGAATAAATTATTCGCGATTAAATTATTCTACGAATAATCTATTCGAATAAAAATAATCATTCGACAATTTCATTCGTCATTCGCGATGATTTTTTTTATTCTTATTCGTTATTCGTCATTCGAATAAATTTTGCCCATCTCTGATTAAAAGCCCTCCGCCTACAGCGTCGGGATTCTAACACTCTCGTTAGTATTCCGCTTACCGACCGTGATGCATACAATGTTTTTCACCACACTTGCCGACAAAAAATAAGTTTTAAGACAAAATATTATTAAATGACGTACCGACATTTCTATTACTCCCTAGGGAATTTCACTTTTCTATTACTCCCGCTACGCATGCAAGCAATGGCGCGCTTAAACAGCAAGTGTGATGAAAAAGGGATTTACGCCAAATGACCGCGTTTTTTTGAGCTTCTAACACTCGTTAGTATTTCCGTACTTACCTCCCTTGATGCACAATGTACTATTTCTCCCGGACTTTACACAATAATGACGACAAATACTTCAATTGACATAGGTTTTCCCCGGACATCAGACGTTTTTTGAAATCTCGTAACTCAGTTCTGATTCAATACTGGTATACGACGTTGCTATAGTTATACAAGTTGTGTCAGTTTTTGTAGCGAGTTTTAGTTGGTAGCCGACGGTATACAGTCACCGATACTTGCGAAGCCATAGAATAGTAAAAGTATATATTTTCTTAACATCGCACCTGACATTACAAATGTCGTTTTGTCCTCTTCTGCCCTTGAACTCTATAATATAAGGTTGAACTACAAATACATAATGCAGTACTATTCTAGTTCTTTACTTGTATGCGTCGGTAGACTCGGTAGGTTCAAAGAAGTGTGTACCATTTGTACTTTGTCATACTGAAAACAATAGAGAATAAAGATATTGATCATCTTGTCAACCTCTGTAGCCTAGTTGGTAGTGACCCTGCCTACGAAGCTGGAGGTTCCGGGTTCGAATCCCGGCGAGGGCATTATTTGTGTATTTATTTATCACAAATATTTGTTCCTTGGTCATGGTTGTCTATGTATTTAAGTATCTATATGTATATATCTATTATATATATCGTCGCCTAGTACCCACATCACAAGCCTTAATTGAGCTTACCGTGGGACTAGGTCGATTTGTGTAAGATGTCCCAAGATATTTATTTATTTATTTATTGATTGTCAGTGTGACAAGGTACGAAATAAATCAGTTTCTTTGGTCGCGCACGGTGGCTGTAATGTTAAGGGAATTATGGCTACTGTAGGCTTTTACCCCCTTAAGGTGCATTCAGACCAAACGAGCATTCGCTATTCTATTCCCCACTCTACGAAATCAACGAATCACGTTTAGTGTAACGATCGAATTTCGTAGAGTAGGGGGTTAGAATAGCGAATGCTCATTTGGTCTGAATGCACCTTAAGGTGGGGGATAGAATGAGCAATCCGCTCGTTTGGTGTAAATCCACCTTAATGCGTCTGTAAGCGACTGCTGATTATAGGCTGATGATGTGATTTACGTTAATACTGTACACTGTACTGTTCGCTAACTGCCCCACAATGTTGCCTCGTCATCGGAGAAGCCGGAACTACGCTACGTGCCAAATTTCAACTCGGAGAAATTGGGCCAAGATCGAACTCGAAAGATTGATTGTTAAGTAAAGAATGTGTTCAGATTTAATCTTTTGCGAATTCGATTATGGGTTCACTGAAATAATAAGACGAAATAAGATAGAGAGAGGCCTACCACGAACTTCAAAATCCAATTTTCGAGTAATTGTCCCTGTCACTCCAACGAAGAAGTCATCAGAGTGACAGAGACAAATACTCGAAATATTTTAAAGACAAACGGGTCTTAATCGCGTAAACTTACGTTTAATTATATCCTCACGTTTCGGGCATGACGTTACACCCGCGGTCGCAGGCGCAGACTGGCGAGAAACTGTATCAACACCTTCGAACTGCGCGGGTTTTTCGAACTATACACACTTTGTCTTGATTATTCACTTCTAGGCTAGGGTTGTAACTAGACCCCGTTTGTCGTTAAAATATGAGTGATAATCGTGAAAGTTTAAACCAATAAATTCTCGAAATTTGCGTATTTCGACATTCGCAGTAGCCGCTGTTGCTACCTAATTATTATCCCTGAAAATATTATAAAAGTAAATCAGCTGTGTTTTACGGTGCCAGATGTTATAACGGCGATTTCGGCGAGTATTAACCTAATTCAATCTCACGTCTCCTCGGGAACTCTATTAACCGCAAATTAGCATCATTAATATAGAACTATGTCGATGTGTCTGCCGATTTATTGCTCAACTAGCTTTTGTCTGTGCCTTCATTCAAGTTTATTCCTTAAAGACTCACATACAGGCGTTTTGAGAGCGCGTTGCATCGTGATTGTGGAGATAAAAAAAAATACAGTGCAGATAAAAGCTTGAATACATTTTTTTTTTATTAGAATCTTGTTCGGGTGCATTCAGACCAAACGAGCATTCGCTATTCTATCCCCCACTCTACGAAATCAACGAATCACGTTTTGTGTAACGATCGAATTTCGTAGAGTAGGGGGTTAGAATAGCGAATGCTCGTTTGGTCTGAATGCACCTTTACTAACCACAGAGCAATATGATGCACAGTGACTTTATTTGAGTAATTTACAGCAAGCAGCTCTGCATTTTGGCGTTGAAAATCAATAGATACCTTTGTGGTAACGGCAGTAACAGTACATTTGTCACCATCCGTACTCTTCCCATAGGTGTCGCAACAGAGTCTACTAAGGAATGAAAGTGTCACTGACCAGTCGCTAATAGGAGATTGATGATGGGCAGCAGCATCGTCACAGTGGACTCTACTGCGACCGCCAATCCGTTTGCCCAGCGTGGCGATTATGGGCACTTACCTCTTAATAAGACCATACGTGTATTATACAGGAGAGGCCTACGTCCAGCAGTAGATTGACATAGGCTGATGACGAATTACTGATTCATTGAGCCTAGCCAAATATCCTATCAAGCATTTACTCCAATGTGACCTGCACGAACATGTGCCTAGTAACAAAGCAGTAAGGTTTCATTTAGCATGTGTTCCGGATTAAGGCTGCGTGAGGATCGGATTCAAGCGCGTCACTGAAAATAACATTAACTTACGCACGTGCTATAGGGACGTTGTTCCAATTGCTAAGGCACACGCTACCAGTCAAAGTATTCTTTATTCAGTCATATCCTAGCCAGCCTAGGTGTATATCGTCCCATGCTGGACGTAGACCTCTCCTATTAACTATGCATTTGGACGCATTAGGAGGTAAATGCCCATAAGCGCTACGCCCTGCAAGCGGATTGGTGATAGCAGTAGTGTGTTTACTATACTGACGCTGATGCCCATCGTCAATATCCTATAAACTAATGGTCAGCTACACTGGCCCTTAGTCGACTCTTACGACAACCACGGGAAGAGTTGGGGTGGTGACAAATGTATTCTTACGGCCGTCTCTCTATCGGTTACCGCGGTAGGTTATTTATAGATAGAAGCCAAGCAATTGGTGCCTTTCCACTCCAGATTTGCTACGCTGTGATGGTCATTGGTGAATATAGAGTCTCGCCTACCAACTACCACGAGCATTTAAATTCGTATAGATAAAAAAACTTAAGTAAGTCACCTGGGGCCTATTTCTCGAAAGCTTGTAACTTGTAATACAAGCGGAAGTCCTTATCTTATAAATGATGTTAAAAAGAGACTTCCACTTGTATTACAAGTTACAAGCATTTGAGAAACGGGCCTCTGTTGTATGTAGTAGTACTATTCAAATAGACAATACATGTTTAAAACGCAAACTCTAACAAAACTATTGCCTATATGGATAGATTTTCACCTATACATTTCGAGCTTTTTTATCTGTCACTCCAAGAATGGCGTCCGTAGTTTGACGGAGATGGATGCTCGAAATTTAAGAAGTTCGAGGTAGGTCTGCTGCTTTTTACTAAAGAGATGACTTTCCGCCGGGGCTTTGCTGCGCTATGAATACGTGACACACGTAGAAACGCACCCACACTGGTTCTTTTTACTCTTGCTCGTTAACCAATAGGAATACGAAGTATCGCGACCTACGCATCGGTTTAGGTTCTAATTACATTTACCCACTTACGATCGCTGTGGTTTCATTAACTGGAATCACTGCCGAATTGATCCTATTAATACCTATGGGATATTATAAAATTATAAAACGAGTTGCTGAAAAAATATTGGTTCGCCTCTATTTTTAAGCTTCTTCCCCATCTTATCTCCGAAACAACTAAGTGGGTAATATTTTCTTCAGTTACCGCGAGGATTACTCATGAAATAAAACTATGAAAAACTAAGTGGGCTTAATATTTTGCAAAAAATACAGAATATACGTCCTTACGTATATTTTACAGAAAAACCTATAAGAAGACTGTAGTAAGTATTTTTAAATATCATAGAATAATATTCCTGAACGTACCGGCCGATTTTTTGAACTCGCGTCTACCTAAAACACTCACTTCGTTCTTGTTTTAAATTATTATCACCGATACTTTGAACACTTGTATCAGACCAATTAATCTTATTATATATTCCATGTTTAAATGAAATGAAAAGTATAATGTATGGGGACGTCTGAAACTATAACAGAGTTAGGTATAATTTCTGATTGGCCTCCACTGACCTACTTCCCTTTGTTGTGGTTTGTTGAATCATACACTAACAATCTATGTCTGACTGACAGCGACAGCTTAGATATTAACTGCATAATTACTGAATTCTCACAATCGACTTCAGTAAGAATACATTTGTCACCCCAACTCTTCCCGTGGGTGTTGTAAGAATCGACTAAGGGATTGAAATGTCACTGATTCATTTAAGATCAAGATTGATGATGGGCAGCAGCGTCATTATAGTGTGTCTGCGATGGCAAACTCGCTTTCCCAGCGAGCTGATTATTGGCATTAGGTACCTCTTAATGCGTCCATACGCATAAACAGATATGAGAAGAGGCCCATGTCCAGCAATGACCTGAAATAGGTTGGTGATGAGACGTCTGATGTAGAAATCCTAGAACCCTGATCTGTGTCTTCTTATAAAGAACTCACTGATTGTGGAGATCGGTGGCAGTAGCCACTGAACAGTGAAACCGCATATATCAGGGTTCTCTTATTATCATAAGTTGATAAACGTGCATGACATAGACACTGATACTATAGGATAGAACGAGCTATGCTCAGCGGCCCTATCGTGAACTCCGAAATCTGCAAATTCGGGGATTTTTCTCTTTCACTCTAATGAAGCCTTTGGTAGAGTGACAGAGACAACTCCCCGAAAATTACGAACTTCGTTGTTCGCGGTAGCAGACCTTGGTGCGCTGCCGAATCTCGTCATTCGTCGCACAACCTTCAAGTTAGCTGCGGCCCTACCGCGAAAATCGAAATTCGTAAATTTCGAAGATTTTTCTGTCACTCAAACGAAAGTGTCATTAGAGTGAGAGAGACAAATCCTAACTTGAAGGTTGTGCGACGAATGACGAGATTCGGCAGCGCAACAAGGTGCAGGATCATAGATCTTCTATTCGGGCAGGGCATATTGCCAGGCTTCATTGGTGACCCACGTAACGCAATGTTAGCCATTTTCAAGTTGCGCTTACTATCCGAAAACTTCATTACAAAACAAAATTCGGAAGACGCGGTGTTTCAATTGGATGCGATTATCTCAGGACCGGGACATTTGGCGTAAAGACGATGCCAAGTTGTATGTGCTAACTGATAAAAGCCTAAATGATGACTACTCAAGTCGTTTATAAGTGCGTTAAGTCTTAAATTCACTACAACTGATAGATTGGTGCAAGAAATACGCGCTGCAAAGAATTTACGCATTTACTGCCTAGCGCTTATTAGTTCATTACATTACAATGTAGTTCAGCCTTTGCGACTTAATTTAGTTCATTTGTTTACGTATAAAATGACCTAGTCTACACAATAGAAGCCCGAGTGCTAGTAGCAGGTAATTGCAGGTTGGTATTGATTGCGCTCAAGACAACGCCGTAAATAGCCTGTTCGTTTGCGGAATGAAAGTGTTTGAAGTTCCCATCAATTACGATATAAGCTGCGTCCACAGTGGCTTTGCTATACATAGCGCGAACACCGAAGTTCGCAAATTTCGGGGATTTTTCTCTGTCGCTCTAATGACTTCTTCGTTGGAGTGACAGAGAAACATCCCCGAAATTTACGAAATTCTGTATTCGCGGTAGCAGACCAGGATGCTTAGCCAAGTTGCCAATCGCTAACGCTTAGTGGCGTAGTTTTCCCTCTTTGTCACTCTTTCATATTAGTGCGACAAAGACAGTTAGGTGCCTTTCGCTTCCGATTGACCATTAAGCGTTAGTGATTGGCAAATTGTCTAAGCACCTTTTACTAATCATCCTATAATAATGATCAAGAGCCTCAAACTCTTCTTTCTCATTTAAAAACTTCTCGATTAAAAGTATTATAACCTGTGTAAAATGTTGGTTTATAGTTGTAAAACGTCAAAATATGTCCGGCACCGAAAATTCGTACCGTAAAACTAACTAATAGTCCAAACGTTCCAACAATCGAATGTCTTCCATGAGATGTAATTAATGTTATATTTATAGACAAAAAATCCTCATTAATAATAAAAAAGAACTTGGACACAGCCAAAAAGAATATTTGGGAGTGGTGCTAATTTTGGAACTGAAATTGTCGACCTCAGTATACTGGACCATTGATGGGTGGTTTTACGGTGGTAGCCAATAAAATTATGCTTATGCTTAACTGGTTTAAATCTTCAATATCTCCATCAGTGTTTTCAGAGATTTATGATATGGAAAGAGAGGTGTGCGATAGTGATAGGATTGGCCATTCTTTCGTGGTCGTTCGTCCAAGCGGACCAATAAACTTAAACCGTAGTACCAATCTGATCTGTGGAAACCTTTTAGAACCGATTCCTTTTTTGAGAAAAGTTTTTACCGTCCTCCTTTTACGACCCGTACTCAGTGTAATTGTATTTGATTGTACACATGATTTCTGGATTTTGTAAACCGTAATCCGAGTCTAAATATTCTGCGCCTTTCCGCAAACTTCTAAAATAGTAAATTTCTAGCATGTGTCATTAGAGTGAAAGAGTTTGGAAAAATGTGAAAGACGATAGGAAAAAACTTCCGCTGGCGCTATCTGTAAAAATAATCGATTAGCCATCCCGTAACGAATAAACTCGATTACTGCCACCCCTCTTGTGGACTTACCTTTAGGGGGTTTCACCAAGATTGATGGCATGTTGACTCTGTCTTGAACCGAATCGTATTCACGACAAACCGACAGACTTATCAATTGTTTTCCGTGTCAGACTCAGTTTGATGTAGGTTTCATTGTGATTGATGTCTCGTAGTAATGTAAGAAATTATTTAATAATAATAATAAACTAACCCCCTTATTCATAAACGTTTGTTAACTTAACAAGCCGCTAATAATTGTTTTCTCCCTTTTGCTCTTATGGACACATTGTTAAGACCGAAAGAGACAAACAATTATTAGCGGCTTCTTAAGTTAACAAACGTTTATGAATAAGGGAAACCCGTAATTGTCTAATTGAAGGGTCCGCGGAAAAAACATGTATAGTCAATTCAAATTACAGAAGGAAAAAGCCACCTTACTTTAAACAGAATAAGGTGTGAATTTGCCCTGATTTTTTAAGCACTAGACTTTTTTTCCGTGGTTCCTTCAATTGTTAATAAACAACAAAGTTTTTGCCATAAATATAATGTATGATGCAATTCCTTAGTTAATTAAAGGTGTACCGAAAAAAACTATAAAAATGAAAAAATCTGATCAATATACGGTTATGATTATGATCTGCGGCCCTACTGCGAACACCGAAGTTCGTAAAATTCGAGTATTTTTCTCTGTCACTCTAATGACATCTACGTTGGAATGACAGAGACAAATCCCCGAAATTTACGAACTTCGGTGTTGGCCTGATTATGATTTCTGGACAACTGACCAAAACGACTTCAATTGGCTTGCTTGACAAGTTACAAAAGTTTGTACTTCGAAAATAATGGAATTTGTATACCTTCCTAGAATCCATTTGTCAAATCAAGACTGCAATGCTTTTAACCTTTTTATTTTTGACAGTTAGTTTATAGTTCTAAGGCTTTCCAGGTCTGCTACCGCGAACACCGAAGTTCGCAAATTTCGGGGATTTTTCTGTCAATAATGACGCATTGACAGTCAAATCCCCGAAATTTACGGACATCGATATTCACGGTAGCAGCCCGGACTTAATTTTAACCTGAAAAGTGAACTTTACTATGTGACATTGTGTGACATTTTTGAGAAAAAGATTATTCTTATATCTATAATAAGCAAGGTTGTCCTTAGCATATTTAAATATTTGGCAAACACATTAAATTACGTGAGTAACCACTCACGTAATTTAATTGCTCGACATGTTTCGATCCATTTAGAGGATCCTCATCATGGAGTACTCGCGAGGGTACTCCATGATGAGACTCCATGATGATGAGGTACGTCGTGTGTACGACGTGTACTGCCCCGTTTGCTAAATATTGAAATATGTTTGAGTCTCACGTTAGTTATAAATTTATAATTCTAAAGTTGTCGTTAGCGTTAAAACGGCCTATCACACGCACTGATGCGAATGATCGAGTTAACTTTAAAGGTGCATTCACACCAAACGAGCATTCGCTATTCTATCCCCCACTCTACGAAATCAATGAATCACGTTTTGTGTAACGATCGAATTTCGTAGAGTAGGGGGTTAGAATAGCGAATGCTCGTTTGGTCTGAATGCACCTTAAGGTGGATTTAGACCAAGTGAGCGAATGCTCATTCTACGAAATTCGTTCCCTACACAAAACGTAATTCGTCAAAATTCGTTGATTTCGTAGAGTGGGGGATAGAATGAGAATTCGCTCGCTTGGTCTAAATCCACCTTTACATGCCAACTCGTGGTACGGCTACTGTATTGTTTTAGACGTAATGTTTCCGACGTTGCTTGTTTCATGTTGCAATTATTTGTTACAGGGAAAAATCTCTACAACAATGAACATGTAGCAATTAAAATGGAGCCGATGAAGTCCAAGGCTCCACAACTCCATCTAGAGTACCGATTTTACAAGCTGCTCGGTACACATGGTAAGTTTACAATTCATATACCTTAAACACCCTTATTGTCGACATGTTAAGACCCAAGTTTCGATACCCTTCTGTCAATTTTATTGCTGTGGCTGTGACTACGGACAGTTGGTGGCATTCTTCACACAGGCATCAATGGAGTCGAATTACTAGTTCTTATGATTGGATGAATTGAATATGAATAAAATAATGATTGAATTAATTAACTATCCATTTTTCGCTTACTTTGACAAAGAAATGGCACATTTTTTTTCTTTGATCATGATTATACCCCTTTAATGGGTGATTATACCTCTTAACGAGTGTACCCGGAAAGCTGCAGTCCGCGACGAATGGCTCCGAATTACCAAGATCATCGCTCATCGTGATCCACAATGATGACCACGACCAATCTGACAAGAGTGTACCGACTGAGAAGAGAGATACCTCTTTAACCTATTGGCAACATTTGCCGTCATATAAATAATAAAACCAAATCAATTTAAAAATTGAATGCTTAACGGAGCTGTCAAATGGTCAAAGGGTTCAAAGCTGACGTACAGTACACGCAGATTTTATGTACTTAGTTTGTGTAAATAAATTATTTATTCATTGAATCATAAAAATAAGTACTTAATATCGACTCCACTGATACCTATGTGCCAAATGCCACCAACTATCCGTACGCTAGTTAAAACATGCCTTGCAAATGTCGATCATTGGGGCTGTATCTTACTTCGCCTCTACGATACATTTCATTACATTTGTATAACTACAAGAGCAAAAATTGGTTACTGTTTTTGTGCTTCGTTAATCCTTTAATGGGCCAATTTATTATTATGAGTTTTGTTATTATACCAAATAATTATTAAATTATTGGGTATAATAACAAAACTCATAAACTATTATTCAAATTATCGAATGTAAAACTTAAAAAAATTATGCAAAATGTTCAAAGCCGTGAAGGCCAAGTGACCAAAGTTTTCTGCTCTTAAGTTTTCATTCATTCCGATATTATACATTTTGAACGTCGGTTTACTGTCGGAAATCTTGACGACATTATTTTGCCATTATGAGTCAAATGTCATTATGTATGTCAAATTCATCAAAGCACGTGCATTCGTCACTTCAAAGTAATATAATAATACTCTAGGTTAAAATTGATTGGAACAATCATTATAAGTATAATTATGATATCTCATTATGGGTCAGTTTCCTTATAAATAATTTATAAAAATGGCTGTATTTATTATGCTCAATACTCCTCTATATTCATTGGAATTATACCAGTCATCAGTACAATCTAAATAAATTTAAACAAATATGTCTGATTTTCCATAGAATTTGACGTCTTTGAATTATGTCGAGAAACACGTTCGAAAATATATTTTTACGGTAATACTAATAAATATCAATAAGTAACTAAAAATGTATTTGAAATCAAGGTTTAAGATTTTAAATTTGTAATAAAACCAAGATTGTGTTCTAAAAGTGCGTGATTATGGAATACAGCAAGTTTTTAGGTTTGTTTACTTTTTTAGATTTACTGACGATTTGTATAGAGCAGTTTTACAGTCGTTATCAGACTTATCAGATATATCGAAGCGGCACATAAATATCTGAGCAGGTCTCTGTCATGACGTTAGATTGCATGTTCAGATATTTTTGAACAGTGGCCGTTCCGATGTATGAGCATTTCTTTTTATTTTGTTCATTTTGATTTTATGGGTAAATGTTGGGTTATTTCTACACAGAATCACGAGCTCTTTCAATCCGAAAAGAAACAAAAAAATAAAATGGACAAATAAAAAAATGCTCATATCGAAGGCTGCCTCGCCTGAGTCGCCTGGTGTCACCCGATAAGTCGAGCAAACCGTTTTTAGAAATACGAACTATATGACATTTACGTGTTAACATTTCAATGAAAAATTGTCTCAACTTATCAGATTGCACCAGGCGACTCAAAAATATGTGATGATGACTGTATAAGACACCATTTTTATAAATTCAGTCTCCCATCATGAGTGCAGGTAATACAGTTGGGTCCATACTGAATTAGCCTTCTCGCGAGTGATTTGCTGCTAGCGAACTCTGAAATCCGCAAATTTCGGGGATTTGTCTCTGTCACTCTAACTTCGCCCTGACCAATGTGATTCCTGAAGAACATATTCGATTTTTGTCAATGTATGCATGAAAAACATGTTTAGGTTGAGGCTACGCTAAATAATGTAAAACAAAGGAAAAGCGACTATATTTTATATAAAATTGGTTTAAATTTCAATAGCTCAAACTAGTATGACGGACAGGATGAGGCTAATAGCGCTTTCATAGTAGTGACAGATATAAATCATCGAAATTTCCGAATTTCGAAGTTGGCAGTAGTACTCCTGGGAGTAACTAGAAATTGACGAGACTGTTTGATCAGAGGGTGTCCCAAAAGTATATTACCTGGGCACCTGCGGCGGACGCTACAACGCCATGGTGCTGGAGTTGTTAGGGCCCTCGCTCGAGGACCTATTCGTGCACTGCGGCCGAAGGTTCAGGCTGAAGACAGTCCTCATGATTGCTATGCAGCTAGTAAGTCTGACTGTAGGTAGCACGGCGGTGTGAATTCGCTAGAATGTTTGATAAAGGTATGCGAAAAGGCGCGATACGCTTATTCTGTGAGAATGCCATCGGGTCGATTGTAGGGTTTCCAATACCGGTATTTTCAGCAAAAAATACCGGTATTGGAAGCCCTGGTCGATAGCAATAAAATTATACATAATTAAAGCCATGACCAAAATACGGTTTTACGGATGTTATTCATACAAACTATTATGATATTCTCTGTCTAACAACTTCTTGAATCTTGAACCTTTGGCAGTAGAAAAAAAGCGTCAAAGGGTTTAGCAGCCTTACCGAACAAGAGGTGCCTTTCCCCACGGATGAGGTCAATATTTTAGGTG
>JALPQI010024855.1:0-16782 GCA_025490895.1 Thaumatotibia leucotreta
AATAGGTAGTAAATTATGAATATTATGATGGTACTCTAACAATTTTTTTTTGTTCAAAATTTGAAATGCCTATAAAATCGTCATTTTTTGTCTAAAAAATCTGGAAAAAAATATATGCTTAGGTAGCAAATAGGTAGTAAATCATAGTACATAGAAAGTTGCAAAATATAGGGTCTAACCACGAAATACTAAATATGGGCATTCATCCTGACGTCAGAATGACTGCCCACTTAATTAAATTTATTTCTTTTTTAAAACTTAGGTAGCAAATATGTGAACATAGGTAGTAAATAGTAGCAAATAGGTAGTAAATTATGATGGTACTCTAACAATTTTTTTTTTGTTCAGAATTTGAAATGCTTATAAAATCGTCATTTTTTGCCTAAAAAATCTGGAAAAAATATATGCTTAGGTAGCAAATAGGTAGTAAATCATAGTACATAGAAAGTTGCAAAATATAGGGTCTAACCACGAAATACTAAATATGGGCAGTCATCCTGACGTCAGAATGACTGCCCACTTAATTAAATTGATTTCTTTTTTTAAACTTAGGTAGCAAATATGTGAACATAGGTAGTAAATAGTAGCAAATAGGTAGTAAATTATGATGGTACTCTAACAACTTTTTTTTTGTTCAGAATTTGAAATGCTTATAAAATCGTCATTTTTTGCCTAAAAAATCTGGAAAAAATATATGCTTAGGTAGCAAATAGGTAGTAAATCATAGTACATAGAAAGTTGCAAAATATAGGGTCTAACCACGAAATACTAAATATGGGCAGTCATCCTGACGTCAGAATGACTGCCCACTTAATTAAATTGATTTCTTTTTTTAAACTTAGGTAGCAAATATGAGAACATAGGTAGTAAATAGTAGCAAATAGGTAGTAAATTATGATGGTACTCTAACACTGATCCGCTATTTTGGTCAGTCATCCTGACGCTCACCACAAACGCACTGTGTGAGTGTGTGTGTTGTTGCCTTTACCTCTGATGGGGCTTGGGCAGCCGCGCGCCAGGCTAGCTAGCGCGCGCGCAAATTTAAATCGCCGCGAGCTCCGTTAATATAAATATTTATGTGGATTTCTTTCAGAAAACATGACAAATTATTATAATGAAGACGAAAAAGTATATGTAGATGCTGTTCTGCTAGGGCAGGCAGTGCCTATTTGCCTATATGGAGTGCACGCCACTGATGATATTGACCCGATAAAGCTCTTTCTTATGAATCTTATGATCTAGTGGATAAAATTATACATAATAACTACCTACCAATACACATTCAAAAGCGTTGCAATTCCAACCATCAATGTTTATTTTTTTTTTTGTACATACCTACATATTAATGACAACTCGATTGTAACTAGCGACAGCTGGTTTCACAGTATGTATGGAGATTTTGTGGTAACTTTTTCAAAGCTGGTCCCATAGTAAAACTTGGCTGTAATCATGAGTAGATCCAGAAAATATGATTTTGTATCATTGAGTTTTATAACATTTCACCCAGTATATTTCATTTGGAATTAAATTTTTTGATGATGGGTTGTATATTGTATAGCGAAGCTAAACATGGCTGAACCAAGTGGGTCACCTTGTTAACAACCTACGGAATAAAACAAAACGTTAGATCCCTATGATAATTTAAATGGAGAACTATAGCACTGCCAAAGAAATTTGTAGGTCAAAGGAATTTCACGAATACGAAATGTGAACGTAAAGCACGCTACAATGTATTATTCTGCAATTTTCTAAACGTATGCAGAAATAGGGTTTTAATTTATGTGTAGTTAAATTGCTGTACCAAATGTTATTAACACCTGAGGTGATACCAGCGCTATACCAACATTGTTACTAATAATTGTGGATAATTAAGTTTTTATTAAAATATATATATTTACGTGAAAATAAGTAAATAATATTGTTTCTATAAATTAAAGAATTAAAATTACCAATAAATAAGATATCTCCACGTCTGTTTTTAGAAAAGAAGGATTTACTATTGTATGAACATTTCATTGTTGTGGCAATATTTTCGTAAATTATTTGTCCTCGAACTCCAATTAATGGTTTAGGTGAGAGGTATACCGCTTTTTATGTAATGCCTAACATTTAATGAATAATATAAGGGAACCCGACTAGAAACTTGAATTATACCTTACAATTTTAACAAATATAATATCTGAGGTAACTCTAGGTGCTTAGTAGCCAGTTTGGTTGATTTGAATTGGTACAACATATAATTTGTATGCATAATTGCAAAACGAATGACTTTGCTAACGGTATAAAGAATTTGTCACAGACTGTACTGTCTGCCAAACCGTCTAGCTTCTAAAAAACGCAGCGTTAGCTAATTTTACTTCTGAGTGCCCATTCCTGTGCGCAATTTATCTGACGGAAATTACAGGCGATTCAGGATGGTTTGACGGTAGACGCAGGCAGAAATGGAGAAAGAGCCAGACCGTTCGTCAGTAGAAAATAAAAAAAAAGTAAACAAACCTAAAACTTGCATTATTTCATAATCACGCACTTTTAGAACACACTCTTGATTATATCTCCAGCTTAAGACCTTAAAACTTGAGTTTACATTATTTTAGTTAAAATTATTGATATTCATTAGTATTTACGTGAAAATATGTGTCGGTGCACATGGAAAGTACCGTCATTTTTTTTAAGAGACCTATGTGTTCTTTTAATAAAGTCGATTTTAAACATCATGATGTTCAGTCGAGGAAATTGGATGGTATTGCACTTTGTGGTTCAAGTTAATTTAGTTGTGTTATATATGTACTAAGCACGTCCAAAGTAAAGTGAGCCATAAACTGTTAAACATCCAATTTCCGCGACCGTACCTTTAAACAGGGATCGGATACCGGTTTTTTTTTCCATACAAAAGAACGGTTCGAATTCCGTTCTTTTTCGTTCTTCCGTATATATTTTTTTTTGTTTATTGAAATAATACGCTGTAAACAAATACATAAAACATTTTAAAATATTGAGTTATTTCCAGGTTTTTCTAAAAAACCGGTTTCGATCCCTGCCTTTCAATGTCAAAGTCGTCAAAGGCTGGAAAGTCAGCCATATCTGTTTACACTTTTATTTTCTACTGGCGACCGGTTTAAAGTAGGAGCAATAAGGGCGGATACACACCGGGCTCGGGCTGTGCCGGGCTGGGCGCGAACACGTCGTCGTCTCGGTCGCCGTTGAGCGCGGCGTCGTCGCGCAGCAGCAGCGCGGCTTGCGGCCGCTGCGACAGCGTGAACAAGTACTCGTCCAGCACCAGCTTCGCGGTCTGTATCATACGTCAACTACAGATACACACCGGGCTCGGGCTGTGCCGGGCTGGGCGCGAACACGTCGTCGTCTCGGTCGCCGTTGAGCGCGGCGTCGTCGCGCAGCAGCAGCGCGGCTTGCGGCCGCTGCGACAGCGTGAACAAGTACTCGTCCAGCACCAGCTTCGCGGTCTGTATCATACGTCAACTACAGATACACACCGGGCTCGGGCTGTGCCGGGCTGGGCGCGAACACGTCGTCGTCTCGGTCGCCGTTGAGCGCGGCGTCGTCGCGCAGCAGCAGCGCGGCTTGCGGCCGCTGCGACAGCGTGAACAAGTACTCGTCCAGCACCAGCTTCGCGGTCTGTATCATACGTCAACTACAGATACACACCGGGCTCGGGCTGTGCCGGGCTGGGCGCGAACACGTCGTCGTCTCGGTCGCCGTTGAGCGCGGCGTCGTCGCGCAGCAGCAGCGCGGCTTGCGGCCGCTGCGACAGCGTGAACAAGTACTCGTCCAGCACCAGCTTCGCGGTCTGTATCATACGTCAACTACAGATACACACCGGGCTCGGGCTGTGCCGGGCTGGGCGCGAACACGTCGTCGTCTCGGTCGCCGTTGAGCGCGGCGTCGTCGCGCAGCAGCAGCGCGGCTTGCGGCCGCTGCGACAGCGTGAACAAGTACTCGTCCAGCACCAGCTTCGCGGTCTGTATCATACGTCAACTACAGATACACACCGGGCTCGGGCTGTGCCGGGCTGGGCGCGAACACGTCGTCGTCTCGGTCGCCGTTGAGCGCGGCGTCGTCGCGCAGCAGCAGCGCGGCTTGCGGCCGCTGCGACAGCGTGAACAAGTACTCGTCCAGCACCAGCTTCGCGGTCTGTATCATACGTCAACTACAGATACACACCGGGCTCGGGCTGTGCCGGGCTGGGCGCGAACACGTCGTCGTCTCGGTCGCCGTTGAGCGCGGCGTCGTCGCGCAGCAGCAGCGCGGCTTGCGGCCGCTGCGACAGCGTGAACAAGTACTCGTCCAGCACCAGCTTCGCGGTCTGTATCATACGTCAACTACAGATACACACCGGGCTCGGGCTGTGCCGGGCTGGGCGCGAACAAGTCGTCGTCTCGGTCGCCGTTGAGCGCGGCGTCGTCGCGCAGCAGCAGCGCGGCTTGCGGCCGCTGCGACAGCGTGAAGAAGTCGCCCGAGCCCGCGCCCCACGCCTCCAGCGCGCCCGAGCTCTCGAAGTACTCGTCCAGCACCAGCTTCGCGGTCTGTATAACACGCGATAGTAGTGGTTCAATCAAATATAGTATAAACAATAGAATAATCATTTATTCCTTAAACTTTTTAACACTTTTTCTACTCCCGTACTTTTATTTATCATTTACAGAGTCGTGAACAAACCTTTAAGCCCCTATCTTACAGATATCAAGATAAGTCTATATTGTCTATTCCCTATAACCGCATTTTTGGATTTTAAGACACCTCGTGTATGCAAGACTTAATGAAATACATGGCTGCCAACCTAATTATGTCGTCATGTCATATAATCGTAAACCATAAAGGAGCTTTCTTTTTCATTTTAACGTCTTCCGCCCGACCTTGATGTAATGATTAATTAAATTGTGTTTGACTAAGAATATTTCTCAAATTTACAATTTTATTTGAAAATAAGTGTGTGGTCGTAGAAAAATTATTGTATGCAACATGTTGTTTAACCGAGTCAAAATATACTCGTGGCATCTTTAATAAAAAATTTCGGCTTCGTCTCAAATTGTTACCCACGCCACTCATATTTTTTGACCTCTCTTAAACAAGGGTTGTAACTAAACAGAGACGCATACTATAATAACAAGAATATATCTGCTGCCGTTTTAATAGTACATTGTGCATCAAGGGAGGTAAGAACGGAATTACTAACGAGAGTGTTAGAAGCCCGACGCCGTTAGGCGGAGGGCTTTTATGACTCGAGTTAGTATTCCGCTTACCGACCGTGATGCACACAATGTTTTTCATCACACTTGCCGACAAAAAAATAGAGTTTTAAGACATAATATTATTAAATGACGTACTGTCATTCCTATTACTCCCTAGGGAATTTTACTTTTCTATTACTCCCGCTACGCGCGCAAGCAATGGCGCGCTTAGACAGCAAGTGTGATGAAAAGAATTTAATATGTCTGTCAATGTCTTTGGCTCCCTCATAATACGTCTATACGCATAGTCATACCCCGTTATCAGTGTTGCAGATTCATTGAAAACGCTAGGGTTGGCACTTTACGTGTTAATTTTAGTATACCAGGTCTACGTATATAATATGACATGGTATTTGAAGTTGTTAACAAAATAACACCTCATTTCACACCGTAATAAAAAAAAAAGGTCCTTTTTTAGTTATATTATGTGATAGCGTCATTTATTTGTCAAAATTGATTTATTACATAATGTAATTTATTCTCTTAATATATAGTTAAAATCATGAATTCCCTCATTGATCACGCAGAATTTTCCCGGTTTAAGCTGGAGCTGATGGCGAAATGAAAAGTAACCGGAATGCGACGCGGAAATGGTTCGTGAATTTTGTACCTTGTACAAATAACAGTGTATAAATAAGTTTAAAAAATTTACCTACAGTAGTTAAGCATTTTTGATAATAGTTTCTTTTAAATAAAATGTTCGGGTTTTTCTGTTACAGATAAAAATAAGATTCATTTGTGCCAATGCACCATAAATTTTAAAGTAAGATATCTTCGATTCTTATTAAAACATGTTGACATATACAATTATGACGATTGTTGGGATGAAGTCGTTAAGGTGTTTCGAAAATATACAATAGAATGTGAAAATGAATGGACTAATAGGGAAATCAGCTGCCCATGCAATAGCCAAACATCACAATTAAGAAAAATGCTAATGAAAATATCACCTCAAAAAATGGAACCTTTTGTGACAACCCTATGACTTAGTTTCAATGAATCTGCAACATTGATAACGGGGTATGCGCATAGTTAATAGGAGACGCCTACATTCTACAACAGTTGACTGAGATACTGGCTAGTGGCTAATGATGTGAAGTGTCCATAACCACGCGTATCGCGAGCAGGATATAAGCGGAGGCGCCCGGCGGTCGCCAGTGGGGCTTCCCACTGGCGACCGCATGTTACGTAGACTTAAATAATAGTTACTTATGATACAAAAGTTGAAATTGGGAATTTTACATACATTTCAACATGAACATCATTCTATAATGCATTATGGGAGGAAAACAATACAGTTTGGCAGTACTAACTAGATCATACAGAAAAGTATTGTAAAAATTTATTTCCGCACTGTGTCACTTTCTGTAGATACGTTTACCCTTAGAAAAAGCCCTTTCCGAGTATGTACAGTGACATTCAGAATTGCATGGACGATTTATGAATTAATTTATTCATAAATTGTCCATGCAATTTTGAACCCCACTGTACATTGTAATAAGTATTTATGGTAAAATCTAAAAATATTACCTTGACGAGATCCAGATTTTGCCCCGTGATTTTGATGGAATGTTGACCAAAAGTCACAGTGTATTTATATTCTCCTAATGCAGCGTCGTTCGTTGAAAAACTATGAAGTAAAGCTCGATTGTTGTGTGGAGATTTCTGAAAAAAAAAATTAATGAAAACTTTAGATATTTTAAGATTGCATATCAAATCGATTGACAATAATAGCTTTATTACAAACTTAATACCTATGCTCTGTGAGGAGATTCGCTTTATTCCAATATTCAAAGCAACACGTAGAATATCGTCCAAATACGTTTTCGAGCCGGTCAACTGGTGCCTATTGATGCCCCCGTTACAGAATTCGAGTAAGTGTTTTAGATACGTATACGTACACGGAAAAAATCTTCTAAGGGACTTCACGTGTTGGATATATGTCTCGGGTCGCCGACCAGCAGGCCTAGTCAAGATGCCATTGGAGAATTCCGTGAAAACATGTCGTAAGCGACACTCTCTTTTCAATACTTTTGAAAAATTAAATTAATAAGCTGAGTTACAGTATAATAATAATATATCAAGGCTTTAAGATTGACAGTGACAGTGTTTCCTAGCAGATAGCATATTCTATTAGGGTAGCTACCATAGCGACACATAAGCGACAAAAAGTAGATGTTTTCATGGATCGTATCGTATACTAAGTCACGTGACCATAATATTGTATGGAAATTGTCACGTGACTTTTCGTTCAAATTTGTAATTCTCATACATTTAATGCTTATCGCTTATCTTATACGATTGCAGAATGGCATCTTGGCTAGGCTTGCAGGTGCTTAGTGTGAATGTGATCCTTGAATAAATCTGCTCAGTTAGACTCTGTTCGTAAAGTAATAGCATGTGGCAGGAAGGCTGGCACATACATCTCACGTGCCTACACTTTCCGACCAAGCATTACGTACCTGGCGCGCGGCTCGTCGTCGGCGTCGTTGTTGCGCCGGCGAGTAATTGAGCCGAATTGTGTCACCAACCTTGTTATCCTTGAATAAGGAACTTATCCCACCACGAGCGAGTAAACTATGAGCTATCAGCTATAAAAACGAACTATATATCGCTCTCCCGTGTAAATAAAAGAGAGACGGCGATGTTTGTACTGTTTATAGTTACTCGTTCAGCTATGAGCTATAAATGTCGCCCCGTCTTTTGTTCACATGGGAGTGCTTATCCTTTGGTTATTTCTAACGCCGGTAGCTCCTAGCTTGCTCGCGGTGGTACCAGTGCATAAGGGCATTTTCACTTCTAGGGACACCCATTAGCTTAACTCTCACAAAAAAGTTAACTTTGATGTCAGTTTTGTAACGACAATCAAGCATGAAATATTTACGTAAATCCTCTCTATTCATGTTTTTAGTACAGATGGTGTACTTTTTAGGCTCTAGTGCGAGAAGTGGGTCATTTTACGTCAGGTCCAAAACTTCGGAGGGCCATCTGTACTAAAAAAATGTCGTACGAGACACGTGCAAAAATGAAATTCATAACTCGTGTCGATTTAAAACACTCCCTATCGGTCGTGTTTTAAAACATCGCCACTCGTTTCGAATTTCATGTTTTTCGCACTTGTGTCGTAATGTACTATTTTGTTAATATTTAATGCTTAATTGTCGTTACAAAGTTGACATCGAAGTTAACTTTTTTGTGAGAGTTAAGCTAATTGGGTTCATAGAAGTGAAAATGCCCATAAGCCAGCGGTGGTTACCTCCCTGGCGCGCGGCTCGTCGTCGGCGCCGTCGTCGGCGTCGTCGTCGCGCGCGGCGGCCGCGTCCAGCGCGCCCTCCAGCCGCACCGGCGACGCGTTGCGCCGGATCGTGTCGCCGACCAGGTGCTGCGCGTGACTGTTCGTGTTCAATATGCCCATAAGCCAGCGGTGGTTACCTCCCTGGCGCGCGGCGCGTCGTCGGCGCCGTCGTCGGCGTCGTCGTCGCGCGCGGCGGCCGCGTCCAGCGCGCCCTCCAGCCGCACCGGCTACGCGTTGCGCCGGATCGTGTCGCCGATCAGGTGCTGCGCGTGACTGTTCGTGTTCAATATGCCCATAAGCCAGCGGTGGTTACCTCCCTGGCGCGCGGCTCGTCGTCGGCGCCGTCGTCGGCGTCGTCGTCGCGCGCGGCGGCCGCGTCCAGCGCGCCCTCCAGCCGCACCGGCAACGCGTTGCGCCGGATCGTGTCGCCGATCAGGTGCTGCGCGTGACTGTTCGTGTTCAATATGCCCATAAGCCAGCGGTGGTTACCTCCCTGGCGCGCGGCTCGTCGTACCGGCGACTCATTGCGCCGAATCGCGTCGCCGACTTTCTTATCCTTGAAAGGAACTTATCCCACCGCGAGCGAGTGAAACTATGAGCCATCAGCTAAAAAACGAACAATATAAGCTCTCCCGTGTAAATAAAAGAGAGACGGCGTTGTTTATACTGTTTAGTCTCCTACGGCCCACCATAAAAGAGAAATCGATGTTGAAATTTTTACCTAATCGACAGGAAATAAACTTGATTTTAGTTCGTCAATAATTTTTACGACACAAAACAATCGCAACTCTGCTCTAATTGAATAGAATTTATATTTGATCGTAGTGAATATGTCCTAGTATTAGGACAATGGACCTCAGGAGGTTATAGTTACTAGACTATGATCTATAAAATAAATGACGCCGCGTCTGTTCACACGGGAGTGCTTATCCTTTGTTTGGTTATCCTCCTAGCTTGCTCGCGGTGGTGCCAGTGTATAAGCCAGCGGTGGTTACCTCCCTGGCGCGCGGCTCGTCGTCGGCGCCGTCGTCGGCGTCGTCGTCGCGCGCGGCGGCCGCGTCCAGCGCGCCCTCCAGCCGCACCGGCGACGCGTTGCGCCGGATCGTGTCGCCGATCAGGTGCTTCGCGTGACTGTTCAATATGCTTCAGTGAGTAAAGGCTTAGGCGAACACGTGCGTTTTGAAAACGCTATGTGCCGTAATGCCTCGGCCACGACATTGGTCTAAGGCGACCAGCGGCGAGCGAACCCATGAGTTGGAGCGGGATGCCGATATGGGTACGAGAGGGAGCACCATACGTTTTCCGCTAAGCCGGTCGCCTTAGACCGATGTCGTGGCCGCGGCGTAAAGGTCGGCACATATTACCAAGGACGGCAGCCAGAGAGGCCGCCAATACATCTAGTGAAAACTGATTAAAATTTCATAAAACTAAGCCCCTGTTTAAAAATCCCCGAATAAAATATACATAATAAATAATAATAAAGAAAGGCCATAGTCGGATTTTCATAGTAAGTCAGCCTTTAAATCAACCAGACTCTAGTATTTTTTTGTGAGTACCTCTTATGGTGAAGAATATTTCTGCTGAGTATCAACGTCCTATCGGTGACAGTTTTTGACTTATGATTTTTTTTAGTTTTTTCTTTAATGTGTTGTATCTCAGGACGTATAAAAGCGAATTGCTTCAAATTTTGAAATAATGTTCTTTATTTAGATGTGCATCGAATTTAAAAAAATGAATATCGATTGTCGTATAAAAAAAAGAAAAAAAAAGACCAAAAAATTTTTCATATTTTTTTTGTGTACCTATGAAGTAGTGACACCTCTATTTTCTTTTTCTAATTATAGACCATACATTGGCCTACTAGTTGCCTAAGTATCAAAATTTTCCAAGCGGTACTTCTTACCAAAAATCGGCAATATGTGTGGTCAAGTTCTGCATTCAATCGGTGTTTTTCAATGTAGTATACAAACTCTTCATTTATATTTGAGTTTTCTTATCAGGTTATCTTATTTAAGAGTAAATGCTAATGACAACTTAATGTCATCATGATGCAAGCAGTTTATTTCATTATTAATCGGCCGTTTATTATTTTAACTAGCGTAGTTCGATATTATTTATGAGATATTCATTAAAAATAATATATTGCAGTTAAATATTATCGAGATATGCTAGTTGAAATGGTAAACGGCCGATTAATAATGAAATAAACAGCTTGCATCATGATGACATTAAGTTGTCATTAGCATTTACTCTTAAATAAGATAACCTGATAAGAAAACTCAAATATAAATGAAGAGTTTGTATACTACATTGAAAAACACCGATTGAATGCAGAACTTGACCACACATATTGCCGATTTTTGGTAAGAAGTACCGCTTGGAAAATTTTGATACTTAGGCAACTAGTAGGCCAATGTATGGTCTATAATTAGAAAAAGAAAATAGAGGTGTCACTACTTCATAGGTACACAAAAAAAAATATGAAAAATTTTTTGGTCTTTTTTTTTCTTTTTTTTATACGACAATCGATATTCATTTTTTTAAATTCGATGCATATCTAAATAAAGAACATTATTTCAAAATTTGAAGCAATTCGCTTTTATACATCCTGAGATACAACACATTAAAGAAAAAACTAAAAAAAATCATAAGTCAAAAACTGTCACCGATAGGACGTTGATACTCAGCAGAAATATTCTTCACCATAAGAGGTACTCACAAAAAAATACTAGAGTCTGGTTGATTTAAAGGCTGACTTACTATGAAAATCCGACTATGGCCTTTATTCCAAAAGTTTGCATAAGTACAAAGAGCAGAAATACACAGTAACAGAACTACAGTCTATACTGTCATTAGGTGTCCGTTTTTTTTATATGTATTTATCCCGTGATTGTTAAACAGGCCGTAAGTGTTCTAAAACATACACAAATTTCCGTCCTGTAGCTACAGTCAAAGACAAAATAAGGTGTACACAAAAATTTTCAAAAATATGTGCCAGTGCACTCTAATTCTGTGTAGGTAATAAGAACGTCGTAACATATTTATAAGCGGATTCTTTCGATACTTATTTTTGCACTTGACTGTACAAAGAATAGAACACTAAATGTCAGAGAGGCTGCATACTTCTGCATGTCCGCACTAACCGAATTGCCACGCGCGGTGATTCCTCGGGTGCTCGCGTGGCGCATTCAGTGTGGATCCAGCGAATAATATTTATTAACACATAAAACATAGTATGATTAAAGTATTGAAAAAAACTCACTTCACATTTTCTTCATTAGGTCCAGTAATCTGGACGAGGCGCTCCTTAGCACCAGGGCTCACTGAAAAACATTCCACATTTGCATTACAAAACCTAATTATCATGTAAATCAGACGTTAGTATATGTCATGGCTGTTACGAAGTTGAAAGGTGGTAAAAATACTTTTGAATGTTTAGGTTAATTGCTGTGAATCATGAATACTGAAAATGCATTATCATGTGGTGCCTGAACTTTGATATTATTATTGTTAATAGACAGACGACTACATGATTTCATTAGTAACATAAATCCAATCCCCATGCAAATAACCCATTAAAGTCGGGCACATGTTTCCACGGGGTAAGTGCATTCACCCACTAATAAACAACTCAAGATGTCATATGCTATTCTGCCTACAGTCCATCCGATATATCGGACCGCTTAGGGTGCTCACAAATATCTGAGCAGAGGCCTATTTCTCGAAAGCTTGTAACTTGTAACTTTTAACACTATGAATTAGACCTGAGGCCTATTTCTCGAAAGCTTGTAACTTGTAATACATATGTATAACGGAAGTCCTTATCTAATTAATAGTGTTAAAAAGAGACTTCCACTTGTATTACAAGTTACAAGCGTTCGAGAAACGAGCCCAAGGACTTCCGCTTGTATTACAAGTTACAAGCTTTCGAGAAATAGGCCCCTTATCTAATTAATAGTGTTAAAAAGTAACTTCCACTTGTATTACAAGTTACAAGCTTTTGAGAAACGGGCCCTTGGCCTCTATTGTAATGTAGAGTGCATGTTCAGATATTATAGGCACCCAATCCGATACATATCTGGATAACGACTATACTGTATCTACCATCATACCGACACCGAAAGATACTAACGCAATTGCCCTACCGATATATCGACGCTTATCATGAACAACCAAAATAGTAGGCGCTTGCAATTAGAATTCTAGTGCTTCATTGTTCGAATTCAAATTACGAGAAAATATTGTCTAAAGATGCGGTGTTGTTCATGGTAAGCGTCGATATATTATGTGAAGGATTAAATAAAATTTTAGAACCACAGTAAAAATGGAAAACTATCTTTTCATACACGACAAAAGCACTAGCCTCGTGGAATAAACGTGCACCTCGTGTTATAATCAATCACGCAACAGATGTGAGTAGGCTGAAGCACAGTCGCTGAAATGTAATTAAGGCAAGAAATGGCGGGAAGATCTCAGAGCCCGGTCACCATGCAAGCCACCGCCGTGCGTTCGTACCTCGCTGAAACGATATGATCGTGTCGCTTAACTCCTCGATCATGTGCACCCGCCTGCCCTTGATACCCATCACTGTAACACCACAACATAACTTCAGGACTCGCTGCTTGCCGCCTGCTTCACTCTTGCTTGTCTGGTTCCTATTATAATTTGACCCCTACCATATTATGTCTTCGTAATCGAAGACCTTCATTTGGGTGTTAGTGACCAAACAACCAGACCAGAAATATAATTCCACATGGTTTTATCTGCCTATTGAATTCATAATGTACTAATGTAGTATTCAACTAAGATGTCAATAGAGTCGAGAATAGATGATGCATATATACATCACTATGCATTTAACCCCTCGTATGCTTAGGCACGGATCCGTGCGTGGGAATTTCAATTTATTGTGTTAAGTGTCAAGGTCACTTTTTCAGTAACCTAACTTGACAGGCCGCATACGAGGGGTTAAGGGTTTATATATTTCTTCTTACAAGCTTTACATGATCTATATAGCATAATCTATTTTTCTTGGTGTTACAAAATGTAAAGACACCATCTTAAAAAATAAAATAAATAAAAAATAAATAAATAAATATCTTGGGACATCTTACACAAATCGACCTAGTCCCACGGTAAGCTCAATTAAGGCTTGTGATGTGGGTACCAGGCGACGATATATATAATAGATAGATACATTTAGATACTTAAATACATAGACAGCCATGACCAAGGAACAAACATTTGTGCTAAATAAATACACAAAGAATGCCCTCGCCGGGATTCGAACCCGGAACCTCCAGCTTCGTAGGCAGGGTCACTAACAACTAGGCTACGGAGGCTGTCTTTCTCTCTTTGATGTCTTAATATCCTGTATCATTCTCCTTCTTACACTTTGTTTTATGTTATAAACATTATATAACAGAAATAACATTTAATGTAGGAGCACCATTGAATATACTTTACACTGGAGTCACAAATTTGTATTGTACCTAACCAAACATAATATTGATGACATGCCAAGTTAAAATAAAATATTATACTTTATTATTTAGGTAAGACATACAATATCTACTTGTTCAGAGACAGTATATTCCAACCCCATTCATCAATTCAGGAGATCCTTCAGAATTAAAAGATAATTCTTATCAACATGCAAAGTAAGCTAAACATTTGAACAACAGAAAGATAAAACTACAGACAGATAAGCATCACATTGTATTTATCATGCATTGTTCTCCCAGATTTGTTTACTTAGATAATTACCATGCAGACTATCTGTCTTTTTAATTTGGTATCAACAAAATAATATTTAATACATTGAATCATCAAGTGGTGTAAACATAAACTAGACCTAGTTCCATTTCCACTATAAGCCATGTAAGGCTTATGTTATATGATGGATTTAAGTGTCAGAACATTGTTGTTCTTTAGTATCTTTGCACAAACATTGTTATTGGAAATAGCCCAGGTTTGCGGTTTGCGCTACCTTCAGGCAAATAAAAAAATATTTCCAACATACCTTTTCCAGAATCAGCATTCCGAATAACAACCTCGTCCTTAGAGTAGTTCTTGCCAGGGATCTTAGTGGGCTTGGGGAACTTGCCGGAGGGCTTGATGACCTCCCCCGGCTGCAGCAGCGCGGGCGGCTCGGGCGGCGTAGCCAGCGTTGGGGACACAGACCCGCCCGCGCCTTCCATCGTTGGCACCAGTAGAGGCTGTACACACACAGACATTTTAAACATTCTGGACTTCACATCCAGTACCCTTGTATACAAAACTTGTACTGAAAGCTTGTCATATTTCTAATAAATTGTTGTGTGGTAAATTGGTTCAAACTTTATAAAGAGATCTTTCAATGTTAGTTTGCATAAAAAGAGTCATTGTACTCCTCAAGTGGGCCACTTGAATTTGTTTGTTACAGAAATTTAAGTAGGTTGATTTCTTAAAGCATTAGTATTGCAAGTTGTGGCTTCATAATAAACTGTTCATAAATACTAAGTTTAAGCCTACTTACAAAATTATATTTTGGTTTTTACCCCCTAACATTTTGAGGGCAAACTAGGCTAATAAGAACACTAAGTATAAATGTAACACTACAATTAGGAACTAAAAATACAGACTATCAATATACAAAAATTATCAAAAAGCAGCATCTCCACACTAAAACGGCCACCTCACAATGTGCACAGTGATTGCTGTGCAAGGCAGTTCATTAGGTACAGATATGTCTAATAACATACCTCTGCATGTGTGCCTCGGTGTCTGTAATACTGGCTCATGTAGTCTGAAGTTTGCCAATGCTTGGCACGGAGCTCAATTAACTCAAGAAGATGTAACCTTGTTTTTTTGTCCAAGCGTTCATCCTGCGACCCATTGCGGAACACAACAAAATATCTGAAAGAGGATAGAAAATTTTGAATTTATAGTTTTAGGCTACTTTATATTTCTACTAAAAAGGAAAGGCCAAATATTTTACCTATCAAGGAAATCTTTGTAGAGTGCTTCGAGCTGTGCCCCATAAAGCTTTAAGTTAGAATACATTGTAGAAACATTACTTTGAAGCGCACGGTCATAGTTGCCCTGCATCATTTCATATGCAACTGCTTCCGTCAACACTATTAGATCATCCACTGTAAACAAAGTTAGAATACCAACTTAAAATTAAAATCAACAAGATTTTATGCAGTTGTAATAGACAGATATCTAATAAGATTCTTATTGGACCAAATAATACAAACACTCACCAGAATTTATTTTGACATCTAATACAGAGTTGCGGTTATGAGCAGAACTGGTCGTCGATTTCAATGGTCTGGGCACCTCCAGTTTCTTAACCGTGCGGGTCATTTTCGTTACAGTCGACATGGTGCTGGAAAACAAACAAACCATTCTCATTACATAGCCAAGAAAATCTAGGAACGCCAAATTTCCCTCAAATCGCTGCTAATGTAAAACCCCGAGTGATGAGTAACCTTGTCATAATTACACACAATGAAACCAGCAAATACGATGCACAATGTAAGAGAACTCACTCATCCATGGCGACCGGGGATTGTTGCAGCGTATACACACTAGAACCACTAAAACGCGTGAAAAGTGAAAGTGATGACAATGATCCTAGCGAATAAATTCAGAACAAATCCAATACGTGTTCATTACTCGTTAGAATGGTTTTATGTGCAATAAAAACAGATTAGCTGGAAAAATTTTGACTATATGGAGATATAATATTTTGCTCGTTGAAAAACATTTAGACAAAACAATTGAATGCCATAGAACACTATGAAAATAGGAAATAAACAAGAAAACTCACCTGGCTACGCCATTAATTCGCAATAAAAATAAAATGGATAGTGTTGTATCAAAACCGATTAAATATGTGGATGACTTTATTATCTACATACAAACTGGAGGAAATAAATACAAAAATTATTTTCCAAGATATTGATAAATTTTATAAAATTCAGCATTAATAATGATATAATTAATAACAAGGGATATTATTATGAAAACCGAAATATGTATTTTACAGCACTAAGAAATTGACAATGTTTCTATACACAAAAATCAAAACATTTGGTAGAAAGCTTACAGATACTTTTCTTTTAGATACATATGCCGATAAGACGACATAGCTTCGTCTACGCTACGGTCGCTACGTGTCCTGATAATTGCCTGACCATTGATTTGAAATGAGTCCAAAAAATGATGTTTTTTATGTATAAGTAGAGTACTCCT
>JALPQI010024856.1:0-10200 GCA_025490895.1 Thaumatotibia leucotreta
ACTCACAGTCCTACTTAGTGGAAGTAACATGCTAAGTCAATTGACTTGGATTTGGGTACCTACCGTAATACCACCTAACTATAATCCAAACGTTCCCAACAATGATTATCTTCCATTAGGTACTAATCGTTAATCGTGCAATGAATAGGCAAAAGCTTCTTATTAATAATACCTAACAAAAACTTGGACAACGCCAAAAAGAAGATTGAAACATTTGAAACTGAAGCATTACAGACAAGGATTTCAAATTGTGGACCATAGTGGCAGTACGGGGCCATAGTTCGGTCGGTGGTTTTACGTAGGTACCTATTTGGGGCTTTGGGACACATAGAGTCATAGATATACCTAGTATTTTTAGCAAGCTACTTGTAAATAACCCTCCAAATTTGTTAATAGTAGTCATAACTAAACAAAAAAACCGGCCAAGAGCATGTCGGGCCATGCTCAGTGTCGAGTTCCGTAGTTATTCAAAACCGGCTGAGCCGGTTATGTTCGAAATAGTTTTATTTTAAAGTACTCTATAAGCCCACTATTCATGATTTTTTTCATATTTTTGGACCTTCCGATCAAAAGTTAGAGGGGGAACACAATTTTTTTTTCATCTTGATCAATTATCTCCGAAAATATTGACTTTAGAAAAAAACTTTTCTTAAAGACCCTTACACTTTTGAAGAGACCTATTCAATGATACCCCTTACTATATATAGAGTTACATTAACAAAAAAAATCATCCCCACTTCACCAGTTGGGGAGGTACCCGAAAAAAATGTTTTTTCTAGCACCACTTATTTTTATTGCACCACTTTGTTGGCAAAATTAATATGTAGGTATACCTGTACCAAATTGTATTTCTAGCACTAACGGCCAAGGAGTTATACTGCGGACAGACGGACAGACGGACATGGCGAAACTATAGGGGTTCCTAGCTTACTACGGAACCCTAAAAATAACGACCCTATCACATCACTGAACTGAAGCCTTTACCCACTGATTCAGCAAAAATGCTCACTATAAGTATATTTTGACCTCCATTTCGCGTATTTGCCCCAATCGTTCACATATAAACTAACCTTATTGGGTACAAATAAGGCTGCTTGTCGAAAGCTTACAATGGTAACGCACGTGTGATAAGTTTCTACGTATATTTACACGGTAACCCATTTGTTCGGTGAGCCGTGTTCGTGGTTACGCTGGAAATAATTTTAAAGCTAACTAAATGGAACCCTTCGATGTTTATTGGCCCTAAGCATATATTAATCAAGGGTATTTGGACGGAGAATGTGAATTTTTCTGAAAGCTTGGAAAATTTACACTATTTTAATTAAGTATACCTAGCCTCTGGTCTGTGGTAGAGCCAAATTCGGGTTTCTCTTGCCGTTAAATGTACGTTATATGTAGGTACTATACATTACCTACGACACAAGTGCAAAAAACATAAAATTCGAAACGAGTAGCGATGTTTGAAAACACGACCGAAGGGATTGTTTTAAATCGACACGAGTTACGAATTTTCTTTTCGCACGTGTCTCGTACGACGTTTTTTAGTACAGATGGCCCTCCGAAGTTTTGAACCTGACGTAAAATGACCCACTTCTCGCAATAGAGCCTAAAAAAGGCACCATCTGTACTAAAATATAAACTATAATTACAATTAGTCTTATATATTCAAGGTTATAGTTTTTGAAGACCACAGACGAAGGACCACACTGCTGCTCAAAAAAACGGAGACGGTTCGGAATTGTAGTGACGTATCCTGTACTTAGAGGCTATAAAAAGCGCAATCACCCAGGCACTTTACGACTACCTAGTGTCGTCATTGAAGAACATTTTTAAAATGAACTATTCTTTACACGCCTAGTCAGAGTACGAGTACCTATACCAGAATTGGGCTCTCTGATTACTAATGTAGATTACATTTGTATGTGTGCTTAGTAACCTGGATTACAAGTACACTATATAAAAGTAATCGGATTACTTTTTGCCCAATTCTGAAGTATTAGGTACCTAAGCTTTAGCCTACGATATTAATCTTTGGTAGGTGTCAGGTTGAAACAACGTAGAGATAGATAACAAATAGATAGACATTGTCTCTGACTAGCGCCTCGCCGGACCCTCCCTAGGATTAGGCGGACAAATCCTGCCCACTGATGATTCAATTTAAATTTGCATAGTCGGACCATAGATCAGATACTTACAGATGGTTACTAATTCAAGTAATTCACTTTTGGCATTCTTTAACTTACAGATTTACTTTCAGTTCGCGCCAAATGTCACAAACCGGCCTGCGGTCGCCAACACGGGATTTATAATTATGCCAGACAGGTGTCTAAATTATGCTAAAAATATGGTAGGTATATATTTTTTAATGTGCTAGAAAAAATGCTAAAATGTAAAACTAGAAACAATTGTTGATAATATTTAGAAATCAGCAATTTTATCCTCTGTCCAACCAGCTTTTCAGTGGAAAAAGGCGGCAAAATCAAATTTTCTATGGACAACAACATACTCTTCCCACCTACATTTTCCAAAATTGCCGCCTTTTTCTACTGACAAGAATTATTGGACATTTTATACAGGGTATTGCACCATCCACTGACGGCCTTGGGCGGTGTGATTTGGTGGGCTGTGCTGGGCAGCTTTTACTGTGGAGCCCAAGGAAATTGTGTTTTTTCATACATTTTGACCGATCTATAACGACATTTTGTATGAGAGAGCCAACATTTTTTTGGAGATTTCTGGGTTACCTCTGTAGTAAAAGTTGTTCGATGTAGCCTACCGGGTCACCCCGTTCGGGGTGTTCTTTTGACAGCAACACGCAGCCTTTTCGCCTGGCGTCTACCTCTTCTTTATCAATACAGCAAAACAAGATAAGCCGCGTGGAAACCCAATTATTCCATCCTGGCCTGCTACCACGAACTTAGAAATTCGTACATTGCGAGGATTTGTCTTTGTTACTCCAACGAAGGCGTCATTATGGCCTGGCCACGACATTGCTCTAAGGCGACCGGCTTAGCGGAAAACCATACGTGCTCCCTCTCGTACGAGAGGGAGCACGTATGCCCATATCGGCATCCCGCTCGAACTCATCGATCCGCTCGCCGCTGGTCGCGATGAGAGATGCGTCTTTTTGACTTAGCACGGCAAACTGTATCGATGTGAACTATCTATGATGTAATTGATCTTTGGTCGGGCGTTTAGCAGATGGACGTGTTTACGCAAAAAGGAATGTTTTGTGAGCGGTTCTGGGGCTTAAAGCGTTAATGGATGTTACAGTGGCTTATCTACATGTGTTTAATTAGGTTGCGTGATTTAATTACGTAATGTACGTGAAATCTCGCGGATCGCCCGTTAAAAGTTGTAAATTACAATTTTCCTGTTCCAACAAACAAATCTTACATGGAAATTTTCAACAAATCAGATGAATGCGAGGCATTCCTGGCTAAGTAAAAGGCGAATATTTATTCGTTGTGAAGGAAAACCAGAGATTGCAGGGCTTAATAAAAGGAAAAAATCAATAGGTAACTGAAATGCAAACATTTTTTACAAGAGTGTCAAGTTACAATTTCATTAACTTCTAGCTACACCGCTTAATTTTCCAGAAAGTAGGTGGGTTGAACTCTAGATACCGTAGAAAATACTATAACGATTGGACCTACGAAACTACACATCTTGATAAAAACCTTTAATTAAATCCAAGCGTCAGGACAGAACGGATGCCTTGGTCCGACAGATTAAAAACATAGCCCTTCATTAACATGAAAAGAGCGAGACCCACGCGATAACGGCTTATGCAAATTTATATCAAATTGCTAGTAGGCAGAGATTTGTCCGACTAATCCTTAGAGATGCGATCTGAATGCGTAATCACGACTTAGGTAAGGTTTTTCTAGTTTGCGGATAATTCTGTCAGAATGTGACAAAGTTCTTATTGGATTAGTTGTTTTTGATAGGTAGAAAGCCGTATTTTATAATTTTCAAGATGTTTTTAAAACTTTTTTTTTTATTATTAGCTTCACTTATAATAACTATGTACGTAAGAAAATTTTTGAATCTTAATTTGACCCACTTCTCAAATTTCAGAAGGAAAATCAACCTTACTTATAAATATATTATAGTAAGTTATAAGTTATAACTTACTATAATATATGGTGCGTATTCGCCCTGACTTTTAGAAGGACTACTAAACATGTTCTTTCCGTGGACCGCTCAAATCTAACAATATATAACTTTCGAAATAGAAATTGCTCCGGGCGAAAATAAACCGAATTGATTATTGTTACGTATATTCAATTCGGTTTATTTTCGCCCGGCACACCAATAAGGAACCATCTCGACCGAGCCTTGACAGTCATGTTACGAACTAATCGTTCTTGTCGTTGAGAGATGGCGCTAGGTCAAACAGTACAACAAAATTGTTTGAATAATAACGGTTGCTATTATACTATTTAAGAGAACAATGCCATCTAGTGGCGAATATTATCAATAAAGGCTGCTTTGACAGTTGGTAATTATCGGTCGTTCAAGGATATGTTATACAGTATGTATTTGATCGTAAAGCAAAGAAAGAAACACATTAATATTTAGATCATACTAAACAACTTTTACTATGGGGCCAAACTCGAATTCGTGAAAAAAAAAATTACTCTCCCATACAACGTGTTCATGATCACGCAATCAAAATGTATGAAAATGTCCAAATTTTTTTCGTGAATTCGGGTTTGGCCCCATAGTAAAAGTTGTTTAGTATGATCTAGAAATTAATGTGTTTCTTTCTTTGCTTTACGATCAAATACATACTGTATACCTATACAGGGCGTCCCAAAGTTATGTGCATGAAGGGGAAGTACCTTAAATATCGTAGATAGGATATTTTGCTGAAAGTAGACTTAAATAATAATACTGCATTCCAAAAAATCCAAAAAAAAATCCTTTTTTAGGCATCGAACCTACTTTAATACGAAAAATTTTTTTTCGTAATTTTATGATATCATTCGAAAGAATGACATTTTTTCTTAAGAAACATAGTATCTAAAACTTAAAGAATAACCAAACAAGTTTGGTCCAAAATTCGAAAAAAAGTGTAGTTGGTTCAATTTCCGGGAGAAGCAAGTAATTTTTAGAAAAACTTTGAATGCACTATTACAAAATTTTAAAAATAACATTAAGTCTTCTCTCAGCAAAATACACTATCTACGATATTTAAGGTACTTCCCCTTCATGTCCCATAACTTTGGAACGACCTGTATATATAACATTTGTCGTTTTTACTGCTATAAGAATAAAGTATTTTCGAAAGCAGGAAAATTTATGGAAAAATTCGAAAATACTATGTTGTACTGCGGGCCAGCAAGGCGGTGGCAACTAACAGGTTACTGATTGTCTCCTGTTCGTTGCCGCCGCGATTTGGGCTCTACTTTTCACTTACGATCAGGTGGAGTGGAGCCACTTTGTTGTGCCAACGTTATTTTTATTGGGTCGGCAACGCGCATGTGACACCCTGAGGTTGCAGGCGCCCATAGGCTACGGTGACTGCTTTCCATCAGGCGGGCCGTATGCTTGTTTGCCACCGACGTGGTATTAAAAAAAAAAAAAAAGTTCTTAAATTCTCTTATCATCATGGAATGGATACATGGTTTTTCTTGTATTTTTTACGGATTCGTTAAATTACTAGGGTAAAAAAGTCAAGTCGTGATAATAGCTGTTTGTTTATTGGTGTACACTTGCTGTAACAATACTAACAATATATAACTTTCTCATAGAAATTGCTCCTACACTTAACAATATTCAATTCGGTTTGTTTTCGCCCGGCGCCCCAATGAGGAACCATCTCGAACGAGCTTTGACCGCCATGTTGCGAACTAATCGTTTCTTGTCGTCGAGAGATGGCGCTAGGTCGAACAGTACGTCTTGTTTGTGCGGTATCAGTAGCATTGTAGGGTAGGTGTTAGCTATGTCGTATAAGCATTGAAGACTTTTTATTCTTACGTCCTGAAAAAAAAATACGGTTTTAGCTTGAATGGTGTGGTTAAGTATTATATAGAAATATAAATATCACAGAGGTTCTTACACGGTGTAATCCGAGGAAACCGAATACTTTAACAGTGATAATTCCTGAGGTCGTAAGAAAGAAGGAAATAATATTTTGTGCACCCATGTCGAAATAAGACTTTTTTTCGTGCGTTTCCATACAAATTATTTTTTTGCTGTACGAAAACATCATATAATCAATTTCGACCTGGGTTCATGTAACGTTTTTTTGCTTCTTACGACCTTAGGAACACGGTGTTAAATTTATTCGTAATAAAGTAAAATTTAACTAGAGATTTTAAAGACAGAACCAATCTTTTTCTTACGCTAATTTTACGCATTTTATTTACCAGACTATAGTCATATATAGGTTATTTCTAATAAAAACTCACCATAGACTTAACATACGTGGTCAAGTTAACAAGCCGCGGCAAAACGGTCTGTAAGCTTTCAGCCACAGAAATGTGTTTCGCTTGCACCAAGTACGACAGTACGTCCGTCATCACCAGTAGCAGATCTTTGTTGTCGTACTGCAGGGAATCTATCACTAGCGGTACGATCTGGAAGAAATATGAAAAAGCGTCTGGTAAACAGATACTCTTTAACAAACATGCTAACTTCAAATTACACTCGACATTGGCCGAGTCCATACGAGAAAATTGCCGCACAAGACACCGAAGCCCAGAAAATACAATCAAGTACATAATGTATACACTTTTTTACTTATGTCTGGATCATAAAGTCTAAAATTGTATATATTATATTCATGCCCATATTATAGTGACTCAGGAAACACTGTGTATACCAACTTAATTTTTATAAAATGTTGTTTACATTGTTCAAGATGGGCACGTATCGCATATTGTGAACTCTATTTGTAAGGCAATAAAGCTGTTCTGAATTCGAATCATACCAACTTTACAACAGGATTACCAAAACATAACTGCATTCTCGATTGAAAGTCGATTAAAAATGCAACGGAAATAAAACTTTCGAGAATAGAGTTATTTTTTTGCCACACCATATTGTATAGCTCTAAAAAATTGTAACGATTTTGGTCTTTCGGACATAGGTACGTTCTAAAGTGTAGGTATACGAATGAGGGTTTTCGATAATTTTTCTGCCACCAGGCGGCGCTTCGTACGCACCTGGTCTCGACAACTGTCAGATTCATACTATTCATAGGCACCTGGGCCTAAAATATTGAAATTCTATGTTATTTGGAAGAGAATTGATTTTGTAATGGATTACGACTATTACACGGTCATCGAACTGAAGACGGAGCTATAAAACAGGCGCGCAAAGTCACTGGTATTAAAAATAATTACTTTAACTTTGTTAATTTCATGAGAATTGACTTGGAACTATTTTATTTATTTATTTTAGGTAACAATATGCCTAAAGTAATGGTTTTCAGAATAAATAAACCTATAAATATGTTGAAAATTAAATGCGCGTATTTATTTTGACAGTTCGTTAAACGGTCGGCTCAGTGCTGCCATCTCACCTCCCCATAGCGGCAGAAAAAGTATCAAAAACCCTCATTAATAGACAATCAAACTTCTACTTTTAAGATTAATTTGTAATGTAATACTGGTCACGTCCACGATATTTCTGAACACATTTTACATGACTTATGAAAACAGTAGTAAATAAAGAACATCATGTTTGAGTTTTTTAACACGCACTTATTGTGGCTAGTGGTACTAACAGATGGTCAGGTAAGCGAATACCACATCCCCTGAACGCTTGGAAGATAAAATAGTAATTCACTACTAACAAATTCCTCTTTGTCTATTTACACTCTAAAATCCTAGAAACCGTTTCAAGAATGTTCTTTATTTAAGAAGCTGTTCGAGTATTACGTAAACTTCTACAAAGGACAGGATATTTACATTTTCTTAGGGATTGGTAAGGTAGGAGAAAAAAGGCCAGTCCACACTGAACAAGCCGCATCGGAAAGAAATTGGTCACCGGAAATAGTCTTGCGCTATGAAAAATATGTGACACACTTTTATGTCAGTAAAAATAAGATTGTGTCAAATATTTTTGTGGCCTTATTTAATTAATCTAATCCAAAACAATTGGACAAATATTTTTTCTTTCGAATCAATAGAATTTTCGTCATTGTAATGATTTGCGACGTATGTTCTACATTTGTTTTTAGTAACAGACAGAAGATTTTTTTTAAGAAACAATCTTGGCCGCGCATAGTTAATCGGCCAGTGTAGAACAGTTTCGTTCACGCATCTATATGCATCTGATGAAATACGTCAACAAATGCCTCATGCTTCGCGCGGCAAATTACTCGCGATGGTTCAGTGTGGACCCGCCTAATAGTTCTTACGTAATGCTTGAACTGCCGCTAAGTGTTTTGCTTGTTTCTGCCGATAAACGTTTACTAAATGGGTCCATCCGTGGCAACAGTAATGTCGTCTTTCTGCCGTCAAGTTCAGTTGCGCTTCTTTATCCTCTTGGGCCTCAAAACATAGGTTTCTACTTTAATACGTGTTACGATGTATCAAAATGTACTAATTGGATAAAATTAACGTAATGCTGCTGACAGGCTGTTCTCCGTTGAGCGTTTTAACCGCTCGGATTCGTCATTCTCGTCTCGCGATGAGTACCGTGACGGAAGGACGAGTTGCAACGACATTGCTTATGCTTTGTCACTGGTCATGTCCTGAATTACGTTTACATTAAAACAATACTCTTAGGGTAACCTCTTATAATATTTGTAGAGACGACAATGACGATATAAAAACGCCGTAAAAACGCTTTTCGTTTCGCATTTTCAGTACTCTTGTACAATGTTAACTGACCGTTATTATGAGCCTTAATACAACATACATAAAATTCACGAATTACCTATCAGTTAAATCATATTTTCACGACAAACGGTTCTTAATCGCCTGCCTCTGTCTGAGTCTGCCTGCGAGGTACCACGGGTGTAACGCCATTCCCGAAACCAATTATAATATTAAACGTAACTTTACTCGATCAAGACCCGTTTGTCTTTAAAACATACATAAGTGATAAATTGATAATCGTTAAAGTTTTGACCAATATATCAGTTAAATATGTTGACGTTCGTACAGCATTCGGGATTATGTGTTGCATTTTATTTGTATCATATCAGCCTTATTTTTAAACATTACTTTCCTCTGCGTATTTCCTTTGAACAATTACCTCAAGTTTAAAGATTTCGAATTCATACCTAAATACTGTACAGAGCAAAATATTGTCATCTAGTTTAATAATCAAAATTACACCTACAGTATTTTATTACTAGTACGGTTAATGCTTACCTTATTAACTTCACTATTAAGTACAGTTTTAGGCGCTTTGCCCAATACATGAGCCCAACTAAGCAGAACATTTTCCTTCGTTTCATCCGACTGTATCTTATTGCTTAAAGACGAAAATGTCTGGTACATTCTCTGTTTGTATAGTAAACTTATACGGCAGTGTTGTCCTTATGGTTAAGTGGTCAGGGTCGTCCGTCATGATGAGACGTATCGCATCAGCGCTGGTTTCACTGTATTCTGGTACTGAAAGTACTGCTGTTATCTGGAAGTGAAATTATGACTCAATTAACATATTTTTCACACCACCTATTCGAATACGGGTGTTTTCTTCCCTGCTAGGAGGGATCAAAGTGGCACTTTTCTGTTCAAGGACTTTCTATTGCCAGCCTAAAAAATTATGAAAATAAAAAGTACGTTCATAATTGATAAAAATTTCTTCAGAATCGATTATTTGCATAAATATTAAATATGTGATATATCTTTTATTTTTCTCATAGGTGGTGTAAAAGCAGTATGTGTCACACGGTATCAAAATTATTTCGTCTTGGGCGTTAACGCTTGAATCCTTCATTACGTTCAGGATTCCACTTTCCAATTGTGGAATCCGTTACCCCATTCAGGACTCAATATACGCCCACGCCGGAAATATACCATTTTGATCCCTTGTGACACAATCTACTATTTCTTTTTAGATGCATATCATTAGTCGGGTCTACGAGTGGGCGAGAAGTCTCGCGATCAAATTGCCGCGCGAGGCAATTTTATTAGGCAAAAGCACAAACAGCCGCGTGCCACGGGGCACGTCCACGCTGACCCCCTTATTCATAAACGTTTGTTAACTTAACAAGCCGCTAATAATTGTTTG
>JALPQI010024857.1:0-14657 GCA_025490895.1 Thaumatotibia leucotreta
TATTGATAAGAACAACAAAAGAGACGAAATTTTACTTTATTTTTAAATTAAAAATTTAGAAGTTTTTTTTTAAGTTTATTTGACCGACTACTCCGAAAAATCCGCATTATTAAGTATCACTTTTTTTTTGCTTTTACGAAGGTTTAAGGTCTAGGGCAGTCTTTACATTACCAAAAATCCTTGGGATATGTTTTATTTTCTTTATTTACGTACATTAATGCTATTTTGATGCGTTTTTAGCGTAAAATTTTGATTTTGGTATTTTTTTATCCTACTTGTATCAAAGTGAGGACGCTAATTTTTTTGTCAGTAAATGCTTTATTTGTAGTAATACTTTTAAAAAAAGAAACTAGTTAAAAAACCTAACAGTTTTTTTTTATGAATAAATTTCGTTTTTCCAGAATTTCTCAAAAAAAAATTTTCAAAAATTCATAACTCGAAAACTACAAAAAATCGGCTAACATACATGGGGTATATTCTGATAGCTCATGACGTGAGGAATCTAAAAAAAATTTTTGACGTCAAGGTTTGGACCACCCTGTATACTTTTTTGGATTTCGCCTAGTTTCAAGGTTATTACCAATTAAAAAAAATCCTTGTGGAGCGTTGATGCCATTATGGAGAATAGTCCCACTATCCTCATTGATAGATGTCAAAAAGTGAGAAATAAAACCTTCCAAAATGAGGTTTTTAGAAAAAAAATTAAAACTAATGTTAAGTGCTAGTTTTATGAATAACATTTATTTTATATGAAAATACATTTACAATTTTTTTTATGTGCTACAATTTCCTTATCTGTATGTTTTTTTTTTCTTTTGGTCTCAGAAATGAAATGAGTGCTTAAAATTATTCGGATTCCTGATGGGCACCTTGTATAAGAGCAATATAAACCTACACGCATTTCCGTAAACTTGAAATTCAGTTTTGTCACTTTGGTGACTTGGCGTTAGAGTAACAGCTTTTGTATTTGACGTGGCGTCAACGATTTTAAGTGTTTGGCATTCAAAGGGTTAAATATACCATTTTGTACCATGTCATAATGACGAGGTATAAATATTTAAAACAATCGAGTAAACCTGAGAGTCTGCCTGCGACCACGGGTGTAACGTCATGCCCGAAACGTCAGGATATAATTAAACGTAAGTTTACGCGATTAAGATCCGTGTCTTTAAAATATGAGTGATAATCGTGAAAGTTTAAAATACTCGTGAACATTGTACCGAATTTTTGTTATCTATGTCGTGTAACGTTTCTAAAACAAACACTAATTTTGCTATCTAAACAGCGTAGTTAGGTAGTAGTAGCCCAAATCTAGATTGTTAAAACCGTGATAAAATACTTAAAAACATTGATATCGTATCATTTACAAAAGCGACCGCTGTGTTGCAAATTGCTGTTTATAAAAATATTAATATCGATATTCTTATCAACAAATTGTCGGAAATGCACCTTGTTAGTTGTAAAAGCATTTTGTAATCCATTAAGATTAAGATATTCATCTTAGGAAATGACGTTATATTGATCTTTATTGGTTTTCAATAAAGTATGAATTATAATTTCAACGATTTTTATACACATTTTTTAAGTACAAATATTTTGCTTCTATCAATCGTACACAAATCTATATAGTCTTATTATAACGTTTCAATACTTTTTATGATGTACCTACGTACTACATATACAATGCAAAAGAAACTCAATCAAACCAGAGAACTCTTTAATTCCTGTCTTATTTAAAATATCACAATAGTTACTTAGAGAAATAAAACAATTCATTTTCACACCACCTATTCGAATACGGGTCTTTTCTTCCCTGCTAGGAAGGAACAAAGTGACACTTTACTGTTCAAGGGCTTTTTATTCCCAGCCTAAAAAATAACAATTAAATATGAAAATAACAGCACATATGTTTGCACATACATAATTGATTACGGTTTCTTTAGAATCCGTTATGAGTATAAATATTAAATATATGTTTTATTTTTCTCATAGGTGGTGTGAAAAGCAGTATGCGCCACACGCTATCAAAATATTTTCGTCTTGGACTTTAACGCTGGAATCCCTCATTATGCTCGGGATTCCACTTTAGAATCCATCGCTTCATTCGGGCATCAATGAACGCCCTCGCCCAAAATATATCATTTTGATCCCTCATGACACAATCTACTACCTACATATGTCTACATATTTCATCACACTTGCTTACTACACGCGCTAATGCACGTATTTATTTTATAGAAAAGTAAAAGTCTCAGTGTGTCAAAATATTTTTGACAGTAGGGTCAAAATAATTTTCTTTGTCTTGTTTCATACCACTCTGTCACGCTTTTAGTTGCTGTTTCGACTTAGTACGAGTATATTAAAAAAAAACCGGTGCAGTTATATTTCTTTTTCACGCTACATTTTAATCCATAGGTACATTAGAAATTGAAAACAAAGCATTATCTCATACAAAAATCACCACTGCGTCACGTTTTTTAGGGACACAAGATAAGACATCAAAAAGAAAATTGACCCAGTAACAAGATGAGAGATTTTAACAATGTTGATTCTTACACAAGTATATCTGATGTATGTTAACGTTGTAAGGCGTAACTTAAATAAACATTAATTAATATTAGACTCAAGCAGTATTATTACCTACAATTCTTTTTTTGTACAAAATATCTAAAGATAGTATCTGAATACATGACAAGTCCTAATCAAAATTGATAAACCCTGCCTAAGTAATTAAAACACGATATCTCAAGAAGCAGGAGTTGTATTATTGTTTTAAATAATAATTAATATCATTAATAAGACGCCTAGTTCTCTCCTTCCATGTAATTCCTAAACGCTTCTATAGATTTATTATAGATATAGACGAAACGGGGGGCAATTGTAACAAGTCGAATTGGCATAATTATACGATTTGAGTAGTCTATATGATTTCTTAATTCTCTATGGGTAATCAACAGACATCGTACGATTTCCGGCATTTTTGGTGCAGTGTAGTTCATCAATTAAGGGATGTGAAGTTTATTCGAAAGGAGATAGCGAGTTAAGGTTCATCTTTGTATTATAACGTGTTATGACACGTTACAGCTAAAAATGTACGCCTGGATTCCTTTAACTCAACGACATTTCACCAAAAACCCTAGAAGTTTAGTTAAAGGAATCCAAGGGTCAGTTTAAGTTGAAACGAGTAATGACACATTGTAAGACAATAATGAACCTTAACTCACTATCTCCTTATAAATAACTTACACCATATCCCTTAATTGAACGACATTGCACCAAAAATGCTGGAAATCGTACAATCAATTTTATTTCTAGGCCAATTTACTTAGAACCATGCACCATGAAAATGATATTATTTATCTACTGTCGCACTAGCATTGTTTTTATCTAATAATAATCTAATAGATGCTATGATTACTATCTGTATAGATAGCTAGTAATAATACTTATAAAGACTAGGTTCTATAGCGACCAAGGGAATGAAATTGGTTGACAATACATTTTATCACAATTTCTTATCTATTAAACCGTATACATGAGCAGCACTATACCATTCGCCAGTAGAATCCAAAAAAAGTTAACAAACGTAAATACTTACATTATTCCATAATCACGCACTTATAGAACACAATCTTGGTTTGATTATCAACTTAAAACCTTGAGTGCGCATACATTTTTAGGAAAATTATTGATATTTATTAGTATTATATTAGCGTAAAAATATATCTGCGAACGTTTTTCACAATATGTGTCGAAAACGACAAATGCTATTAAAAGTTAGCTATGTCTGTTTACTTTTTTTGGTTTCTACTGACGAATCGTTTACATTATACATAACATAAACTGGATAAACCCATGTAAATATAATGCAAGTGACCGTTTCATCATTTGGTAATTTTAGTCATTTATATATGACGCAAGTGTAGGCGTTAATTAAATCTAATTAAGTAGGTACTATTTTTATATCTGTAACTTCATTTATATTTGCACCATTTAAAGTGTGATTTGTTCACATTGTATCAGTGCATTGCCACTGCTAATGCGGTTTTGGGAAGCAGAATAATCCGCTTACGGGTTTTTTTTACATACGTTCAAGTTCCAGAAGTTCTAAGTAGCTAGTTATAGTATCACCTAGAAGACACGTATTTAAAAAATCGACCCTTCTGTGACACTTTCAAAAACCTTCTAGGAGACATTATTCTGATCCCAAAACCTTACAGGCAGCGGGAATGCACTTATTTTTGGCCATCTTATATAGGACAAAAGATTTGGTTTTTGTCTTGAACCATACGTTGAGAGCATTTACACTATAGGGTGCCTTGGGATAATTCCGAAAGCAGTGTAATTTCGAAAATCACAGTAAGATCTTTTGTAATTCAATCGTCTTAAGTGTCTCCTTTCGAAATTATCCGGCGTTTTTTGACATTCGGAATTATCCCAGTACAGGTTGGATTTTTACTACTTAAAGATATCATATTATTTTGAGGTTTACCTCTATCAGTTCACCGGGGACGACATTTCACTATCTTTACCAATGCTAGGAAGCCTCCAATTTGTCAATTGTATCCACTTTATCCAGTATTTCAAAGGCACTCTCTATTTCCTCTTCTGGTGACTTCGGTATAGTAATATTTGGGCCACTCTCAGCAGTGGGTTTGGGTACAGTGTCTAAGGGTTTAGCTGGGCTGTTTACGTGATATTCCATAGATTTGGGCTTTTCAACCGGAACATCAGCCTGCAATGTGTTAAATTATATTTACTTTCTGGAAAAAGTACCAACTCTTTCTTGTCTGTTATCAAATATCAGTAGGGAACTAGGAAAAACACCGGCGTCTAGTTGTATTTCAACAATAGTAAGCTCTGAAATATTTCTTAAGAAAAGAGTAAGGGCCTATTTCGTTCAATTTCCAAATTCACCATCATTTTCATGACAAAAAATCACCATCATTTTCATGACATCAAGATTCCCCTTGCGAAATTACCCGATAATTTTTGACATTCGAAATAACAATACTGCACCTTACTGAGTTTTTGATGACAACAAGATTTTGCGTTGATGACAATCGACGCGAAATCTGTTTGAGCCTGTCGATAAAAGCATTATACACGGTGTTACGTCAGCATTCCGAAAGATTTTAATGCTGGATTCCTGACCATATTTAAAGTCTTTAATGTTATATAAAATTTCCTGGATTCGGCTTGGTTTCAAAGATAATCAACCTTTTTTCGAAATAAGTTTTTCGACGTAACTCGTCATTTAACTTCTTTTGGATTACAATGCTACCACAATGTGTTCTAATATTACCACACCTTTTGCCTGACAATCAAAAAATACGAATAGACTTGACGAAATAACCTCTACCTAAAAAAAACAATTGAAATAAATAATTTAAACAAATTGTTGTTATGATAAAAAGTACTGGAAATGTTAAAAAATATTCAAATCGGCCTAAAAAAAAAAAGAAAAAAAATTGTTTTTTTGGTGGAATTGACATTAGGTCTCATTATATTTTTTGTTTATTTTGATGTCTAGAATGCATAGTTAAAACCTTTCGCAATGCTCGCGTAACACCGTGTATAGTTGTCGACGACATAAGAGACGAAAAAATACGATACATCGCCGGAGCCGATACGTGCCGATAGCTCTTATGCCGTCGACATAAAGCTTTTTTAGACCGGCCTAAACCCATTCCGCGTCGATTGATTTAGGCTCTGAGGCACTACCGCAAACTACAAACGAAATGTTGCCTCGCTGCCACGCTTACGTTCAAAGTCAAAAGTGCGAGAGAAGGAACACTTCGTTCGTGGTTCGCGGTAGGGCCTCTGAGCTTGCTAATCTTGCCTCTGTCCGAAAACTTACTTCTCCATAAAGATCTTTCGCGACACTATGCCTCTTCTTATTCGCCTGTTTCATCCGTCCAGACCTCGATATAGACCATTTCCTTCTATCCTCCGCTACTGGGACATCTCTTTCTTCTATATCTTCTTCTATTTTCGCGACCCTCCTCTTTTCCGGTTGGAAAAATGATATCAACTTGTCCATTTTGTTAATTGTGACGCATGATCTGAAAATATTGAGATTTAATAATAATAAATAAATAAATATCTTGGGACATCTTACACAAATTTAATCTATCACAACTGAATTATCTGCGAATGATCTCGATGTGCCGTGTGGTGACCTGGTGACGGCAGTAAGAATACATTTGTCACCACCCCAACTCCTCCTGCGGGTGTCGTAAAAGTCGACTAAGGGATTGAAGTGTATCTGACCATTATTTTATAAAAGATTGATGATGGGCAGCAGCGTCATCATAGTGGACACATTACTGCGATCGCCAATCCGCTTGCCCAGCGTGGCGATTATGGGCATTTACCTCCTAATGCGTCTATACGCATAGTTAATAGGAGAGGCCTACGTCCAGCAGTGGACTATCATAGGCTGATGATGATGATGATCTGCGAATGAAGTGTTGCTGCAAACCCGAGGTTAGGATTTCACGGCGCTTATTTTTAGTACTATATGTACCTAACCGGAAGTCTATTGAGAATCCCTATGTCCAGCAGTGGACGTCCTAAGGCTGAAATGATAATGTACCTAACCTAAACGTAACATTTACTAAATAAAATAATTTTTTTTTAAGATGTCCGAATAGCTATAAAACACTTGTGTTTAGCAAATATTCGATACGAGTAGGTATTCGATTTATTATTAGTTATGGACAATACCTATTCCGCGCGCCAGTAAAAAACGAGAAAAAAGTAAATATGACTGACTTTCAATAGCATATGACACGTATCGTGTAACACATTCGTAGATTTATTTTTACGTTAATAGGTACTAATAAATCTTGTAAATTTTAACTAAAAGGGTCAAAATTCTTTTCGTTGTCTTGTTTCATACGACTGTCACGTTTTTAGTTGCTGTTTCGACTCAGTATAAAAAAAAACATGTGCAGTTGTATTTCTTTTTCACGCTAGATTTTAATGCATACATGAGAAATTGAAAACAAAACATCATCTCGTACAAAAATCACAACTCCGTCACGTTTTTTAGGGACACAAAATAAAATAAAATAAATATCTTGGGACATCTTACACAAATCGACCTGGTCCCACGGTAAGCACAATTAAGGCTTGTGTTGTGGGTACCAAGCGACGATATATAATAGATAGATACATATAGATACTTAAATATAGGGTGTCCCAAAAATAACGCAAGATTTGAAATCGATGAAAAACACTTATTTCTTGTTAGATTTTTTTATTTCTTGATTTAATCATAAAGTACAGAGAATAGAGTTAAGTATGGTCAAGCATGCCGAGAAATTACTCCGAAAGATTTGCTGTGACATAACACTCCTTTGTTCAAAATTTCTATGAAATTTGCATAATTATTGGTGAATTTCGTTACTGCAGTGTGGAATCCCCTCCTTCGAACCATGGGCGATCGAGAGCTTGCTGACAAAGAACTTTTGACTATAAATAGCCCCATAAAAAATAAACAATTATGTTAAATCGCAATACTTTGGATTCACTGAAGGGAAAACGGCCAGAAAATGGGGTCAAAACCTTTTTTCGTCAAGGAGACCAGGGCTGCAGGGCAATTTGCAATTAGAATACTTAATCCTATTCTATGTACTTTATGTGTCAGGGAAAAAATTGGAATTGTTCAAAAAAAATATGCTTTTTCATTAAATTTAAATCTTGCGTTATTTTTGGGACACTCTTTACATACACAGCCATGTCCAAGGAACAAATATTTGTGATAAATAAATACACAAATAATGCCCTCGCCGGGATTCGAACCCGGAACCTCCGGCTTTTTGATTCCAAAAATGTGAAGTCAAGGTTTTCGGAAAGTGATTATGACATAATGCAAGTTTTTAGGTTAGTTCTTTTTTTTTTCCTTTTCTACTGGAATAGGTAGTTGGAAATGTTTGGAACTTTAGACTACAACTTATTGTTGGGTGGTTTTAAGGTACTACACGTAGTTTATCAGTTATCATACATAGACTGCATAGTCATGCAACAATAATCCCATATCGCATTATCAAGGCTTAACTCTTCATTGCACGCACGCATTACCTATTTATTGAATGATTTGTAATCAAGTCATTACCAATGGCATTGCAGCAGCGGCGTAGTTAATAAACTAAGGAAAGTCAAGACCAAAGCCACTATTTTTTTACTACGGCGTTGTCAAATAAGTATACAGTAATAGTAGATTGTGTCACACTCACAAGGGATCAAAATGGTATATTTCCGGCGTGGGCGTATATTGAATCCTGAATGGAGCGACGGATTCCACAATTGAATCCCGACCGTAGGGAGGGATTCTAAAGCGGAAACCTGAGCGTAATGAAGGATTCAAGCGTTAACGCCCAAGACGAAATAATTTTGATACCGTGTGACACATACTGCTTTTCACACCACCTATAAGAAAAATAAAAGATATATCACATATTTAATATTTATGTAAATAATCGATTCTGAAGAAATTTTTATCAATTATGAACGTACTGTTTATTTTCATATTTCATTGTAATTTTTTAGGCTGGCAATAGAAAGTCCTTGAACAGAAAAGTGCCACTTTGATCCCTCCTAGCAGGGAAGAAAAGACCCGTATTCGAATAGGTGGTGTGAAAACTATTTGGTGACGGTAGTAGGAATACAAATGTCTCCACCCCAACTCTTCCGCGGGTGTTGTAAGAGTCGACTAAAGGATTGAAGTGTCACTGACCATTATTTGATAGATGATTGATGATAGGCAGCAGCGTCATCAATTCTTCATCATGTTATTGCGATAGCCAATCGGTATGCCCAGTGTGGCGATTATGGATGGGCATTACTTCCTAATGCGTCAATTCGTATAAGTAATGGGAGAGGCCTATGTCCAGCAATGGACTTAAAAAGGCTGATGAATATACTCTGTTTGGTTTGGTGCTTAAAAAAAGGTAAACAATCTTGCAGTATCTTTTTATTGAAAAATGCGTATAAAAATCCGAACTAGGTACTTAATGAATCAAAACCAATGTGAATCACGTATTTAAGTATATTGTGTATATTTGCTAGAACTTATTTTCTACTCGTAGTTGTCATTAAAATGATACTGCAAGATTGTTAACCTTTTTTTAAACACCAAACCAAACAGAATATAGGAATTAAACACATTTTGAATACAAGGTTTGCTTACATTGTTCGCAACTTCTATTAATTGTGACTGTCTGGCCCCAATTTCACCACATTGACAAGTGCTACAATTGTAAATTTACTGTTTCTGCAATCTGGGGCGTCTATAGGCTACAGTTACCGTTTACCATCGGAAGGGCCGTGCGTTTGTTTACCACCAACATAACATTTAGTGCTGGAACTTTAGTAAATTAGCAGTAAATAACTACTTTTTTGCGAAACAAAATTACAATTGTCACAAAAACACGACAATTGTAGCGAAATTCCGACATATGCGGAACCTCATGTCAAGATTGAATGAGAATTGTACTAAACCTTGCTACAATTGTCACGGGTTTCGGAAAATAATAAGTAGTTTATTAATGATTTAAAAACGTTATTAGTAATAATTTTATGTTGGTTGCAAACAATCACATGGACCGTCCGATAGTAAGCGGTAGCCGACTAGCCGTAGCCTACGGAGGTCTGTGACGTCAGTAACAGTGATATTTTACAATTGTCAGATTTGTAATTATGGTGAAATAGGCCACTGGTTCTACTAATGGCGAAAATCGTCCCTCCAACGAAGACGTCATTAGTGTGAGAGACAAATCCTCGAAATTTGTAGAATTCGATGAAAAAGCTTAATAGGTAAACACAAGATGTTTTATCACCTATCCAGAACCTCACGACATCTATAAATACCTACAATAATTAAATTTTCAACAAGGACCCAATCCCAAAATCTTTAAAAATAACTCCAGTATATAATATCGATTTCGGGATTGGTCCTGTAGTAGAAGTTGCTCAATTAATAAAACCCTAAACCAATATAAAAAGGCCACTCTAGAACCATGTCGAAATTAGAAGTAGATTGGCAGGGATTTCTTACAAATTATAAAGTCACTTTGACATAGTTCCTGAATGGTCTGAGGTTCCAATTGGTCGACTACCTACAAGTATTGCATTTATATAAAATAATAATTGACTTGATTAAAGAATCAATATCACAAAAGTTTAAATCCTGCACCAAACCAAAGCTTTCTGTTTAGCCCAATGGTTGACTGGTAGAGAATGCCTTAACGCCTTAAGTTCGCCATTTGTACTCTTTAATATTGTGCAATAAAGTTTAAATAAATAAATAAATATTATGGGGCGCCTAAAGTTTACAGTGGCTACTGTCTCGAGAAACACTTCATATACTACTGCGTTTTAGGCTTGAAATAGATGTAAGATTTTATCCAAAAACATGTACTGGCATTGGCATGTGTTCAGCAATTTGAAGCTCGACATCGATTAACGATTTTAAGCACTCTAGGATCAAAATTGATGAAAATCACAAAGGCGACCACTTTCCATACTTTTCATGATTTACATCCATATTATACATCGGAACAATATTTAGAGACCAGATATTATTATTATTCTCAAATATCTGCATGATGATAATGATTTCTGACATAATGATTATGAAATGTATGAAGCACAGAAATACAGATTTCAGTGCACCAATGGTCAGTGACCTGTGCTGGCGTTGGTACTTTGTCACAATGACAATAACATGACATCTCTACCCGCTTATATTAATTGTCGCTGTGACAAGGTACTACCTTCATTGGTGTTTATTAATTATTATTGTTAGAATATGTACTTGCACCAGTTGCACCTATTGTATAGGCAAACTATTGATAAGTACCTATAACACCGTATCAATGATTAAAACGGTAATCATACATGGATCTTTATACGATTCGAATTAGACGACCTCTTTGTAGGTTAATTAATAAGTAATCAATTTAGAAATTGATCGATATTGTATCCACTTGAATTATTGCTATTGTACCCAATTTTATGTGATATGCTACGTGAGTTAATTTTATCATCATAAATTAGGAATATCTATGTAATGATTTTATTATACCTAGTGATCTCAATTTTCTCTTAGAGAACAGCGACCTTACCGCGAAATTCGAAATCCCAAATTTCGAGAATTTGTCTCTGGCACTCTAATGACGCCTTCGTTGCAGTGGCAGAGAAAAATCCTCGAAATTTACGATTTTCTAAGTTCGTGATAGTAGGCCAGGTAAAGAAATGATACATTATGTAGGTAGGTACAGTGGGGTTCAAAATTGCGTGGACAGAGTAGGTAGGTATGAATTCATTCATTAATAAATTGTCCATGCAATTCTGAACGCCACTGTACAGTTCTAAAATAGGTACGCAACGCACATGTGACATTCATTTGCAGATCTCTTTATACTACAGTAAAGGTATATAAGTAATGTTTCAGGTGCCATTAACCTAGGTACCTATATTTTTTAGCTACCGTGAATGTATCTGATAACCTACCGAAGTAGGTACCTGTCGATCGGAGATACGTTTTACCGGTCAAAACTTGATTCATCATCATCAGCCTATGCCTACGTCCAGCAGTGGACTAACTGCCGGACGTAGACCTCTCCTATTAACTATGCGTATAGGCGCATTAGGAGGTAAATGCCCATAATCGCCACGCTGGGCAAGCGAATTGGCGATCGCAGTAATGTGTCCACTATGATGACGCTGCTGCTCATCATCAATCTTTTATCAAATAATGGTCAGTGACACTTCAATCCCTTAGTCGACTCTTACGACAGGCAGGAGTTGGGGTGATGAGTGATGACAAATGTATTCTTACTGCCGTCACCACACGACGAAGAAGCATAAAGATCAAAATGGACATATTTTCAGACCGACATTAAAATCTAGTCCATAAAACAAATAGCTTAACAAAATACTTACCTAAACACAGAATCTAGAAACACTAGCACCTAAACACTCAACTTATCTAGACTTAGCAGCATGCACTAACCGAATGATTGTCAATTGTTGATTACAATCACTAATCGCAGAACTTAAACACAAGATAAGCTTGCAACTGGAAACCACCTCATTCAACCACAACTGAATGCATTATGATACAGCTGAGCTCTATTTACTGACATTATCTGATAAGATATTATATCGATATAAAAGATAATGAGCATGTATCGTTATCGTTTCGATCATTATATCGGTTTTTTGCAATGATATCGCACGGTAATGTGCTAATTATGATGTATATATGCGGCTTCTTCGGTAGTTCTAATTTTAAACACAAGTCGTAATTTTTGGGTTGATCGCTCAAGAAAACGAACCAAAGGTCTTGACAACTGTTATAATTATCTTGGACAAGATTTTATGCCATATTCCATATGATTGCCAGCCTCCGTAGCCTAGTTGGCAGTGATCCTGCTTACGAAGCTGGAGGTTCTGGGTTCGAATCCCGGCGAGGGCATTATTTGTGTATTTATTTATCACAAATATTTGTTCCTTGGTCATGTCTATCTATTTAAGCATCTATATGTATCTATCTATTATATATATCGTCGCCTGGTACCCACATCACAAGGCTTAATTGAGCTTACCGTGGGACGAGGTCGATTTGTGTGAGATGTCCCAAGATATTTATAAATATTGATAAATAAATACAGAAATAATGCCCTCGCCGGGATTCTAACCCGGAACCTCCAGCTTCGTAGGCAGGGTCACTACCAACTAAGCTATTGAGGCTGACAAAGCAAAAAGTCAATACGTTAAATATGGTAAATTTAACAAATAAAAAATCTAATAACTATTCCTTCTAAAGCTCAGTTAGCTGACCAATTATGGTCCTTATTTCAATGCATGTATGTGCACAACGACTGTGAGATGGACCGACCAGATTAAAGCCAGTGTGTCCGCCACAATAAATGAATGTTCACGAAAAACCGCCTTACGGGAGGATGGCGACGTATCGTTAACACGTTCGCCTCCGGTACTGTTTCACTAAGTGCTTATACTATGCCCATCGAAATTATCTGATAGAAATCCTATGCCAGTGACACGCATGTGTGACCAAAAAGATTGTACTCCTATGCCGGTGACACAGCACTGTGTCAAAAACGTTCGTATTTCGATGCCACTGGCATAGGAGTGAGAACTTGATTAATGCTAGTGGCATAAGAATAAGATTACTTTGATCACGTATGTGTGTCACGGGCATAGGAGTACAGTTTTTTCGGTCACATATGTGTGTCACCGGCGTCGAAACTACATAATGGCCACGACCACTCTGTAAAGAGTGTAACGAATAAGAAGAGAAGAGATGTGCAGTTGTGCACAAATGGCCAGTTAACACTTATTCTGTCAGTAACCCGCCTTGCGAGCGCTCGTGGACTTCGCTCAGATGTCAATTGCCAGATAACCCGCTAGGCGGGCTGCCGCCGTACCCAAAATCTACCTTTTTGACGCGATGTCAAATATAATATCAACAAATTTACGTCAACAAATTGTCAAAACTGAATTTTAAATCTAATCCAACTAACCTATACCTATCTAAGATTGGCCCTTGTGGCATTGTACCGAGAATGGTAGCGGCATTTCCTGGCTGTTTCGCAAACTGAAATTGAATTTTACGCACAAGCGTGTAAGTCCATATTGCTCTGTGAACCAAGACTTTTATTATTTCATTTATTTATTTCATTTATTCATTGCAATCCATGGTATAACAGGTGTTACAATTAAATAGATCAACATGGACCCTGAATAGGGTATTGCAATTGTCTTAAGAACTAAGTGTCTTACATATTATATATACCTAGGACTAGGATTATTTTAGACAATCTTATGTTAATGTTTATTAGCTTAATATCTATTTTGATACAATTCATTAAAAAGATAAATATAGAATATTAAATATTAGTATTACATTTTATGTCAAAGATAGTAATAATTAATTTATAACGTCAGTTTTGTTACATTATTAATAATTTAGGAGTTGCTAATTATTTAATTATAAACTATAATGGTTTCGCGTCATGTGTCATAAATTCTTGTAAGGAGTAAAATGATTTACTAAGTAGCCAAGACTTTAATTTGTTACGAAAGATGTTAATATTTTCTGCATTTTTTATTGAGTCCGGGATTTTATTGTATATTGTTATGGATTGATAGTAGGGTCCATTTTTATATAAATTTAATTTGGGTGGAGGAAGAGCTAATTTATTTTTCTGGCGGGCGCTTTTAACATACTCGTAATCTGATATGCGCGTTCTTACAAATAATCCAGTTTCAAGTATATATATGCATGGTAAGGTAAGTAGCTTCAAATTTGTAAAATGGGGTAGACAGCTTTCTGGGTGTCGGATGTTTGCTAGTATGCGTACACATTTTTTTTGGGCTATAAACAAATCTTCAGCATTTGTGCTGTTTCCCCACAAGATGATTCCGTACCGCAACCACGCATATGCATATGCATAATATGCCGAGAGTGCACATTCGATGCTTGTGTTCCTTTTTAGAATACCTAAAGCAAATATGAATCGAGCAAGTTTATTATTTACTTCTCCTATATGACTTTTCCAATTTAAGTTAGTGTCTATGTTAACTCCTAATAATTTAAACGTGCTAACTTCATCGATACCGAG
>JALPQI010024858.1:0-19091 GCA_025490895.1 Thaumatotibia leucotreta
CGCATTTTATTCGCGTATGTCCCGTATATCTGTGATTTTTGGTTGGCAGCCCTAGCCACACCGGTTGCTTCCTATCCCGCTCGAGTACCTACTCGAGTATTGGTGCGAGCGAGCCGGATAGAAAGTAAGTCCGCGGTAATAACGTAGCGTAGTAACGTTCCTTGTGCCAGCCTTGGTAAGCACAAGGAACCCTAAAAAGAAAGAAATCTGTAGCAGAATTTAAATTACCAGATGTTAATTACTTACCTACGCAATTTGGAATTGGAATTCGTATTCGTGGAAAAGTAAAGATCCCTAAATTCTTCGTTCCGTAAATCTACGTGCGTGCTGGAATAATAAATAAATAATAATAATAAATAAATATCTTGGGACATCTTACACAAATCAACCTAGTCCCACGGTAAGCTCAATTAAGGCTTGTGATATGGGTACCAGGCGACGATATATATAATAGATAAATACATATAGATACTTAAATACATAGACAGCCATGACCAAGGAACAAATATTTGTGATAAATAAATACACAAATAATGCCCTCGCCGGGATTCGAACCCGGAACCTCCAGCTTCGTAGGCAGGGTCACTACCAACTAGGCTACGGAGGCTGACACAATAATGAGAATCGTTATCGTATCTTGTTATATATTCTGATTTATTTAGGTAAGTTGAACACTTCTTAGTAAATTTATATTGAAATATACTTCTTAGTTCGTTTTTTCCGGGTTCAAATCCTGGCGAGGGCATTATTTGTGTATTTATTTATCACAAATATTTGTTCCTTGGTCATGGCTGTCTATGTATATAAGTATCTATATGTATCTATCTATTATATATATCGTCGCCTGGTACCTGCATCACAAGCCTTAATTGAGCTTACCGTGGGATTAGGTCGATTTGTGTAGTTGTCCAAAGATATTTATTTATTATTTTATTATTTATTTTTATATGAACCTTGTTGTAATCAATTCTGCCAAAATATAGAATTTGTGATAACATCTTGAAACATATTTTAAATACCTACTATTATAATATAGGTACTTTACTCGTAATACTGCCACATCCAATTTGAAAACATAATAAGTAGTAATAGTATTTATTAATAGTATTTTATGCAGTGGCGTGCACTCCATATAGGCAAATAGGCACTGCCTACCAAAGAATATAATACTCTAAAGAGAAGAACGATAACTCCTTATTAAAATTAAGCCTCTTCGCAAAAGTTCGTTTATACTACTAGCGACACAGTCCTAGCGCAGTACTAATTTTGACAACTAGTTTAGCGCAGCTGTAGTAACTCTGTCTGTGAAGCGGATGATCCAGGTTCGAATCCCAGCAAGGGAATATTTATTTGTATTTTTCTTTAGATTTTTAATATTTATTCGAGTTTACAGTTCATTTCCACCCAAAATCCCAATCTGCATTCCCAAAAAAGTACCTATGAGAAAAATATGTCATGTAAAATGAATAAAAATAAGAAACAATGTTCTCGTCGAAAAGAACTTATGATTTGTGATTCTGAGCTGAATTGGTGGAAACAGTATGATTAACCGAAATGTATTTTCTAAGAAAATGCTCTATATGGAAGTTGTTCCAGAGGTATATTTATGAATCATCTAAGAGTAGATATTTGCGCACATAAGGCCATAGAGTATTTTCATTAGATTTTATGTAAATTCAAGTAAGGCAGTGAAAAAATAATCCTTAACTGTGCTATACTTGTGATAACATATAATTATATTGTATGAAATTAAATGCAGCATTATGTTAAAATTACTTATTTATTTAGTGCACACCTTCTATAAATATTCTATCTGTAATATAATTTATTAACTTATCTTATTCTAAATATTAGATGTCATATATCAAAGAAAAACGACCAAGATCACCTAACGCCCGAGGGGTACAAGCATAAGCCGCGAAAGCTGAGTACGTGGTTCCGTTCGGTCCCCACCTCGGGCGTTAGGTGATCTTGGTCGTTTTTCTTTGGTATATGACATCTAATATTTATAATTTATATAGTATTAAATAGTGTGACTACTGGGGAAAAATAAAAAAGTACAAATCAAAATAATTTGCTTCGTATTTTCACAATACGTTGAACTTATGTTATAATAATAAAAATGATTATATTTTCATTTGTACGCTTAATAATGCGAAATATAGAATAATATGACATAGAATGAGAAACTCACAATTAACATTTTAAATTAGATTTTTATACAATTTCAAATATCGTTATCACAAATTGTAGGCAATTAATTACCTAATAAATAAGTATCATCTAGCTTTCTAATTTTTCTCTAGTTTATTCAATTGCACCCTTTAAACAACATAGTGCACACATCTGAAACATGAACCCTGATGGGCGCAGCACATATTAAGTTATTTTTATTGTACAACAGTGTTAATTAGTGACATTCTTAAATAATTAATTTATTAATTCAAATTTACATAGTAAATTGTATTATACCTATGCTCACTTACTTTAGAAGAATCACAGTAACAAGGAACATTATTAACATAACTAAGATATAGGTGAAAAGGTTAAGAAAAGCTCCTGTTGTATGAGGTTGTAATACTTGTAATCTATCCATATAGGCATTTATTTTGTTTGTGTTCGCATTTTAAACATGACGTATTGTCTATTTGGATAGATCACTACTACATACAACAGGGGCCCATTTCTCGAAAGCTTGTAACTTGTAATACAAGTGGAAGTTTCTTTTTGACACTATAATTTAGATAAGGACTTCCGCTTTTATGTGACTTGTATGTAGGTGACTTACTTGAGTTAAGCTATATTTTTCACTTATATTAAACTGAAAGTCCTTCGCTACGTTCAGGATTCAATGTCGCGCCCGTGACATAAAACAGTGCTTTATCCCCTTGGTGTGTAATCTACTATTCTAGTAACCAAAGTAGTCAAACTGTTCGATACACCAACCTATAAAGTATTAGGCAGAAACGAGATTATGCGTATCAGCTCGCTTTTAGAAGATGAAGATTCACTCCCATTTCCTATAACATTTTAAAGCTTGATCACGTACTCATTCCTTGATATCTGTGCCTTGGGGCCCCACAAACCTAAAGTTTTGACATCAATAGTTACAATGATGTTATTCTTGTGTCTTCTTGTCCAGTTGTGGGTTGAAATTGAGATGTTGCCATGTTGCCATTGATAGTCATTTCGTCCTAAACTAATGAAATTATTATGCTGTCGTCGTCGGTAAATGTTTCAGCCATTGACTTCAATCCAGCAAACATAGAGTATATTGAATAGTAGTGTCCAGCAAAGACCTGCTTGTTGGTTCCTAGCTTAATGGGTACCATATTCAGTATTTTCTTTCACGTTGTCGGGCATGGCAATGAAAAAATATTTGTTAGGAAACGATAACAAGATGGTGATTTCTTGTATAATGTTAAGGTCAGTATTTATTGGTCTAAATTATATCTTCTGCCTTGTTGGTTCTTCGGTAATTATAATTAATAAGTTGGCTCTCGAGTAATAAAGTGAACGAGTGATTTAAATTCAACTCAAATAAACATTTCACACTCTCATCATAACTTTTTTTTAAAATTTTGTTTATCTAACTTGAATTTTTTTTCTTTAACATTCTTTTGTAAAAAATATGAAAATGTTGCTGTGTTTCGGAACTTTCGGAGTGCTGGCTTAGTTTATTTTTGTTAATATGTCTTCAAATTTTTCTTTTTTGTTTCGTTGGTCTGGTGTTTTCGTTATTCCTGAATCCTGAAAACAAATGGAAATACACTAATCATTTATTGTACTAAATACGTTCTCATAGGCCAATATGAAAAACCGGCCAATTCTGCAGTAATTCAAAAATGGCTGGGCCGATCTGTGCAAAATAATAGTTATTTGTTATACAAGGGTGCAAAGTTGTATTTTACCCGCGAGTATGAAATGTTTTAACATACGAGAAGTAAAATACATTTGCACCCGTGTGTAACACAAAACTTTTCCCCTCACTATAGCGAGGGAACTCAAAAAAGGTATTATTTGTTCACATTACAATCATCATCAGGTTAGTGATAATAATTTTCGAAATGCATCATGTATTTAATGCAAGATTTTGTCGCAGTAAACTTAGCACGAAAAAGTAAACGCAGCACGATTTTAATTCATTCCTGTAGTTGCACACCAACGCCAGTGCATTATTAAATCATTCTTATTCATTATTTTTACAAAATTATAACAGAACACTCTGAAAGTTGTTTAGTTTACTATTTTTATACGAATGCTACTTCCATGAGCATTTTACGTTTTATTATCTGTTAAACGAATGCTACTTCGCGCTACGCTCCAAGGTCATTACTTTGCCACACAAGTGAATAATATGCGTTTTTACCCGTTCGTATTAAAGGATAAACGAGCGCTTTACGAGCTAGTGAGGAGAAAAATATTATGTAGTTTAATTTTAAAGTATTTATGATTTTTTTCATATTTTTCTGATCCACCGATGAAAACTTAGAGTCGTGAACATTTTTTTTTATCTGAATTTATTCCCGAAAATGTAGACGTTAAAAAAACATTTTGGGACTCTTATTCTTTTTAAAAAAAATCTATATAACGATACCCCATACTACAAGATTACAGCAAAATAAAATAAATCATCCCCACTTTCCGTCCCGTACACGTAACCGTGCCTGATTTTTTTTATATATTTTATTCTACCACTTTATCAGCGTGATTAGTATGTACCTATCATCATTATATCATGTTTGGCCACCTTATACGATATGACGCTTTGATAAAAAACATAATAGAAGGAAGGATTAAAGGGAAGCGAGGAAGAAGCTAGAAGAAGTTGCATGAAACAAATAGAAGAGAAAGTAGACGTCGTGTCGTACAAGGAAGTCAAGGAGGCGGCTTTGGACAGAGTTAGATGGAGACAGCTACATTCATCAGTTACGCCGACAAGAGTTTGACTCTTAAATTTATAATGTACAGTGGCGTTCAAAATTGCATGGACGATTTATGAACGAATTAATTCATAAACTGTCCATGCAATTTTGAACCCGACTGTACCTATACCTGTACCTACCGTATTGCTAATTTCTAGTAGGACTAACGGCCAAATGAGTTATGCTGCGGACATCACAGACAGACGGACTTGGCGAAACTAATTAGGGTTGCTAGTGTTGCTAGTTTGCTACAAATTTGTTGGATTTTTTATACTATAATTATAATTTATAGTTATGATATTTGTGCTATAATATGTTCCCCATATCTTTCCCGTATCAAAGTGTTAATAAATATTCTTTTATAGAAGATTGTTAATGGGCAGCAGCATACTGTATACACTACTACGATCGCCAACCCGCTTGTGCAGCGTGGCGACGAGCATTTACCTCCTAATGCGCTGATAGGCATAGTTAATAGAAGCCTACGTCCAGCAGTGGACTGAGAGAGGCTGATGACGCGACGCCAATAAAATTATGATTGACATACCATCAATGCGGACGATCCTATGGCACTTATATAAGTGCATTCAGACTAAAAGAGCATTCGCTATTCTAACCCCCTACTCTACGAAATTCGATCGTTACGCGAAACGTGATTCGTTGATTTCGTAGAGTGGGGGATACAATAGCGAATGCTCGTTTGGTCTGAATGCACCTTTATATAAGTGCCAAAGGATCGTCCGCATTGAGGTGGAATGCACCTTTACAAGCAGTGTTCCTTCGCCCACTAGTTCGACGGGGACTGTTGAGCATCCAGCTACTAGACAATCCATCTGAGACGACTTGCCCTGAAATCGAATTAAAGAGTATTATCCCATCATAAAATTCATAATTCATAATTGTCATAAGCTAGGGCGCGTGGTGAAGGCAGTAAGAATACGTTTCTGACCACCCCAAGTGTTCCTGTGGTTGTCTCGTACACTTTGACTATGGTGGAGGTAAGTAATACGATAGCCAACCCGCATGCCAAACATGGCGATTACGGCAAAACCCCTCTTATGAATAATACGGCAGTGGTCATTGTGGCAGTCTTTGGGAGAGTCCTGTGTCCAGCAGTGTAGTGTGTCTTTCGGCTCTTCTTGCTGATGATAACTATCATAAACTTTCAATTCACTCTCCAAATTACAAATATTTATTTTGTTTCGAATAGGTTTTCAGCTATGATAAAACTTAAGATCTGAAATCGAATTGTAGATCAAAAATGTAAACAAATGGGATACCACCACAAAAAAATAATCGCGTGAGGTGGGTAATCTAAAAATCATTGGAATACTTTTAAAAAATGCGCATTTACAGTCACTGGCGGTACTTATAGTTTTTAAATATTTTACTAATTTTTAATATCATACATGATTTTTCTAATGATATATTTCTCCAGTTTTAATAAAATGTAGGGTGTTTAATTTATACTACTGGCAATGCTAAGAAGTTTTAAACATTTGGTTCGCAGTCATAACAATGTACTGAAAAAAATCATAACGAGATGGTGCTCCAAATTATGAATTCATAAAAACTCCTAAAATTTAGCATTACAATGTACACGAATACAGATTTTAGTATTTTTACCTACAAATAAATCATTTTAATTTTTTAATAGAAATGGATTCGATTGTAACTATAGATAAAGACTGGAATTCCTTCCCCGACTATACTAAAGATTAAAGTAACACGATATTGATGATGTTGATTATTTACATCATTCTAGCAAATTTTCTAGGTATTATTTTTGTAATAAGGAACCGTGGACACACAGCCGTATGTTTTTTTATAGTCATGTCGAAAAATATGTTAATGATTATGATACTTGTGTATCGAACATACTTTGACTTTCGCGTATCTACACCTAAACATCAAGCATTGTTCGTTCGCATTGTGTTGTTTGTAAGTATGCAAATAAATAAAATAAAATAAATAACCCATCTCAAAATGTGACGTTAATTTATAAAGGTGTTAAAAAAATAAAAAGTTTTATACCCCTGGAAAGTTACTTTAACATTGACTTTATAATGTCATGTCATTGTCATAGATTGTTTACATTTTTGATCTCGAATTCCATTTCAGAGCTTAGTCTAAGTACTGTTTGTTTAATTTGAGTTACTTGTACATAGTAGTTGTATTTGGTAGTATTAGGAAGATAGTTACTCGTAAATACTACGAGTACTACGAGGATTTCTTAATCGACTACAGTATGGGGATCCTCAAAAAGGAGTTTAAATAGGGTTTTAAAGGGTCGGCAACGCACGAGTGGATCCTCTGGATTTGCAGGTGTCTATAGGTTACTGTAGCTTCTTACTATGAGCTATGCTTGTTTGTGGTATAAAAAGTTCTAAATAAGTATGTATGTATAGCGCCGTTTACATTCATAAAGTATTATTGCTAAAGGGGCTAAGTTGAATTGTCTGACATCGTCCAGTGTACCTGAATATTTATTTATTAATACCTAGTAGAAGTGGTCCGATACAGTTTTCAGTATTTTTGATTCCTATTTGGAAGGAAGTCATAATATAATTGAAGGAATGTACATATGTGTGCAATAAATGATTTGATTTGATTTAAAACGAAAAAAATAATATTGTTGTGTCGTTACGATAGCAAGAGAGATATCTAAATAATCACAAAATTTGCATCATACGTGTGAGAACTATGTTCTGGAACTCACACGTGTCATAAATTGTATTGCGACTAAAAAAGCGCCTGTTGCAAATTGGTCGGCGAAAAATTGACTTGTATTTTTGCCAACCAATTTGAAACAGGCGCTTTTTTACTCGCAATACACACATATAATATTATGAAACGTGTGATTAAAATATTATTAATTGGTTTATGACTTTTATGAGGCACAGTATTGATACATGGTCTAGAACACGCGTATTTGGTGCTTTTATGACCATTCCTGATGGTCACAAATTGTAAACTTATAAGTTATAAGTCTAAACTTACCGTCAATTTGAATGGTTCAACCGCAGCACTACTTGGTCTTATCACAGGTTCTACTTTCTCTATCAGGTTTACTTGGTTTTTTGAACATTCAGCTACCATATCCTATGAGAGGTTGATCTGAACAAAATATAATGATATGTAGACCATTTCAAATAATCTAACAGTTAAAGTATTCTAATAAATTAATACCTTATACCGCAACAGTATTCAAAAACGTAACATGGTCTAGCTTACATCATACGTACCAATTGTCAGTAGAATATAAAAAAAGTAAATAAACCTAAAAACTTGCATTATTCCATAACCACGCAATTTTACAACACAATCTTGTTTTATTACGAACTTAAAATCTTAAACCTTGAGTTCACTTAATATATTTTTAGTTAAATTATTGATATTTATTAGTATTAACGTAAAAATATATATGTATACCTGCTAAGCTAACGTGTTTCACGATAGTGTCCAAGATGTCAAATGATATGAAAATATTTGTTTACTTTTTTTTACATTCTACTGACAATTCATTATTTACTTTAATTTTAGGATAGGTATGGTTGAGATTAGTTAAGATAAGTTGTACCCATTGTAATATAGCAATTTTTACTAATATTTAAATAAAACTGATAATTGCCATAATTGGTAAATTGGTATATAAACCTTGGTCCTAAGTTGGTACTTGTAAGTGCCCGGAAATCTACTTTCATGGACTTGATAATGATCAATTTAATTTCTAATAATCAATTTAACTAAACATGGATGTAGCTGAAATATTAACTATTAGTAATACTATTGAAACTAGTAATACTGTTGTACTATGGAAGATACTGATCATTTGGAATGTATTGATGTCAAATCCTGGAACTGCATGTTTGGTCAGACGTGTTCTATAAATATCCCAGTAGCAAGAATCTTGAAAATGTCTGCCACAAAGAACTTTGCACTGTCCATGCAGGGCATTCAGAGATGTTAATGAAGACCAGTATTCTTCAGGCAACCAAGGTATAGCCGAAGCCGTCGCTATCTAAAAAAATAAGCAAACCCACTAGGAAATCACAAGTGTTGCATAATAGAGATAAAAATAATGAATTTAAAGGCAAGCATCATTACCATTCCAAGGTCTGGTGCGGTGCATGTGAATGCTGGATGTCAATTTGTCACTATTCTTGGGATTAGCACACGAGTCATATTCTTTCTGTGAATGGCGCCAGAGCACAATATATGCTACGTGGCTGACGCAAGTGGCAACTGAACCTGGAAATCAAAAATACAGCGCGCATGTGATAAGTAACCCGGATCCGGAGCTTGCTTGTTCAATTACTCGGTGCCGGTGTCTGTTGTTCTCCGCTAATTGTTGTTGTTCGGTTGTATGGTATGACGGTTCCATGACGGGTGCTGAGTTTCTGACGGCCACTTCATTTCATGCGTCGATATTCCGGGAGGCGTACACGTAACCATCTCCTTAATAATATAAGTAGTTTGCATCTGAATATAGTCGCACCATGCGTACACCTAAATGGCTGCAGAATCTCGGAAGGCAAAGGGCTGGAAATATGCTTCCTTAGAGCCGGACTACATATTTTACATTGCCAATGTAAATGGCAAGCTATTAGATTAATTTCAAGTAAGGTCACTTTAATTTTAAAGGTGCGAAATTATCAAAATACTGTTATTTATAAATTTCATATTGACAAGCATTGACACATTGACCGTCAATCATTGACGTCAAATTTGATGTGTCAGACAGTTTAGAGCAGAGTTGCTGTACTTTAAAAATCCTATTTGAATTGTTGGTAACTTTGGTATGAAATACCAACCCACATATTGACAAATTAACAAAAATCTCGTATGCCCATAGTAGTTGATAGGCCTTGCTGCCTACCCTAGCAGAACAGCACCTACATGTACTTTTTCGCCTTCATTATAAAAAATTGACATGTTTTCTGAAAGAAATCCACATAAACATTTATATTAACACGCTCACTGCGGAACAGGTCATATGTGACCTGTACAAGTATGGTTAATTGCAATTTAACTTAATTGCCGCAGCGAAGGTGTTAACGGAGCTCGCGGCGATTTAAATTTGCGCGCGCGCTAGCTAGCCTAGAGCCTAGCGCGCGGCTGCCCAAGCGCCATCTGGGTCCCGTTTTATAAAGTTACAAGTTACAATTTTACAGGCGTTTACTGGCAACACTTGCCCCGTTTTTTACAATTTGCGTTTTATAAAAGTACTATGTTACAATTTTACAAGTTACAGGCAGGGATCGGATACCGGTTTTTGCTCCATACAAAAGAACGGTTCGAATTCCGTTCTTTTTCGTTCTTCGGTTTATATTTTTTTTGTTTATGGAGTAATTCAAAAATATGATGTTAAAAGTTAATGTTAATGTTGAATACTACATAAAGAGTGTAAAACATTTTAAAATATTGAGGTATTTCGAGGTTTTTCTAAAAAACCGGTTCCGATCCCTGGTTACAGGTACAAGTGCCTGTAGCTCAGCCATAGACAAAAATACAGGAGTTTAATAGTTTTAAACTCGTAATCGAACAAGTGTTTTATAAAAATATTGTAAATAACAAGTGTAGACTTGTAACAAAAACTGACGTACGTCTTGAGTCCTGTAACCGCAACTACAAGTGCAATTTTCCCAGTTATTTCGTGTGCTACAGACGTTTGCTCGTAATACTGTTGAAATTATTCGCTTTCTGAGAGATTCTTCATAGTTTTGGCCAACTACCACGAACTCCGAAAACCGCAAACGACGATTTGTCTTTGTCACTTCTAACAAGGCAATATTAGAGTGAAAGAGAAAAATAATCGAAATTTGCGGATTTCCGAGTTTGCGGTAGGGCCGCTGACTATGACTACACTTTTTTACTTATGTCTGGCGCATAAGGTCTAAAGTTATATGTGTATATATTATTATATTTATTCCCTTGACTACGGCCCTACCGCGAAAAACGAAATTCATAAAATTCGAGGATTTGTCTCTCTCACTCTAATGACGCCTTCGTTTGAGTGACAGAGAAAAATCCTCGAAATTTACGAATTTCGATTTTCGCGGTAGGGCCGCTGTAGCCTGTACACTTGTAACCTGTATCTTGTAACTTTATAAAACGGGACCCAGGGGTAAGGCAACGGCGGTCAGAGCCTACAAAAACACACACACTCACACAATGCGTTTGTGTAGACATGTCCGAGAACTATATACATATTTTTGCCCAGTGCACACGAAGATAGAAAATATACGCACACAATCAAAATAATAGGCTGCGCCTAGGCACCATACGTGCGAGAGGGACGGCCAATGTCGGTCTCTCTCTGACTAACCGAGTCTCGAGATGTAATACGACTAATTTTAAGAACTCTCCTATGTTGCGATTTTTACTTGAAATGAGAGGCATTACATTCTGTCAGGTTTATTTGTTTACAAACAGTCGGTTTTGATTTTTGCGATACAGTTTTGAGGTTAATCAGTAGAAAATCTATCAAAACAAAACTCATTCATTGTTATATTAATACAGTTCGGTTCTGAGCGATTTTTTTACGTTTATATTCATGTAAGTGTTGTGACTTGTGACTGTGCGTGACTGAATTATGCTATGAGAATAAATTGTGAATACCTAGGTAGTTGGTAGTTAGTTGATGCTGACTGCTGTATGCCTAGCGTGTCTACAAAGTTGATTTTCGGCGGATTTAGCAAGTTAACAATAAAACAAAAAAAGTTAGCACAGGTACGTGTAATTATTTCAAAAGTAGATGTATTCTGTACTCGGAAATTGTACTTATAGCATTAATGAACATTGTATTTTAGCTATTTCACTCGTTAGGTATTGCACTTATATTTCGAATTCACCGATGATTAATGCTACGCATATTTAAAAACCTTTCACTCTTCTGCTAGAAAACATGAGCGATTTGAAAAGCATTAGGACGTACAAACAAAAGTCGGCGGTCGAGATATAAGACCTAGTTATTGTCGCAAGCTATACCTAGACTCTTTTACTTTACTCAAGTCTATCCACTTTGCAATGCGATGTTCAATATTGTTTGTTGCTCAGATAAAAAAAAATTGCCTACCCTAACTAAAAACCCTGTGCACGCCACTGATTTTATGCAACCCTTGTTTAAGAGAGGTCAAAAAAGGTGAGTGGTGTGGTGTGGGTAGCAATTTGAGGCGAAGCCGAAAAAAGTTATTAAAGACAACACGAGCATTTTTTGAATCAGTTAAACAATGTTGCATACAATACTTTTTCTACGACCACACACTTATTTTCAAATAAAATTGTAAATTTGAGAAATATTCTTAGTTAAACACATTTTTATTTATCATCAGGGTCGGGCGGGAGACGTCAAAATTAATAAAATAAGTAAAAAAAGTTTTAAGTTAAACGGTTTTTATTGCACCAAAAACTAGAAAATAAAAATTAGTTGTAACTAACCGTAGATGCTACTTTTTGTAGATTAGTCACGTGAAACTATTATCACTGTAGTCTTCCCAAGTCGGATGCTGAAAGCCACGTTTATCCTCTATATCAGTGGATTAAGCGTATCCTAATCGGAAACTTTTACAAAACTGAAATAAAAACGTGGGGCGTACGTAATTGTGATTAAGTCACTATAGTTATTTAAGAACACACATAGAATCAAGACAGCAATAGAGTAATAAGTTTTGTTCTGGCCTAGATATAAGTTTTTTACCTCTGTTGAAGTGTTGGAACAGATGAATGATTCATTGCAAAATTAAAGCTACAATTACATAATTATTTTGAACTTGTATGTTTCTTCATAATAACGCCCCACGTTTTTATTTTAGTTTGGTAAAAGTTTCCGATTAGGATACGCTTAATCCACTGATATAGAGGCTAAACGTGACTTTCAGCATCCGACTTGGGAAGACTACAGTGATAATAGTTTCACGTGACTAATCTACAAAAAGTAGCATCTACGGTTAGTTACAATTAATTTTTATTTTCTAGTTTTTGGTGCAATAAAAACCGTTTAACTTAAAACTTTTTTTACTTATTTTATTTTCAAGTTTTTAGTGCAACTTATTCTAGATCAAAGGATGTTGTTTGTAATATGCAATACAATTAGGGATGCTAGCGTTTAACTCTTGCGCTTTAATCACGACACAAAGATGTGTCAACGTAATGTACAACATTTTATGTGTAACGAGAGGGGAATCGCTGCTGAATAGATATTTTTTGAAATCCGACACTAAAAAAATGTCAGCTTGAATGCCCGAAGTGACTCAACTGGACGTGTTATTCATACAATACCTTAGATAACATAGATCTGACAATAAGGAATGTATCAATCAATTTGGTATATTGAGAAAATCAAGTTCAAAGCGAGGCCCGATGGCTCGCCCTACGCTATGCGATCCACTCACGCTGTCACCCTATCAGCTGGAGGGCCGCAGGCCCGACGGCTCGCCCTACGCGGTCCAATTACGCTGTCAGTCGATAGAGCTGTCAAGCTGATAACCTACGCGATCCACTCACGCTGTCAGTTTGTCGGCCAGAGGGCCGCAGGCCCGAGGGCTCGCCCTCCGCAATCCACTCTCGCTGTCACTCTATCAGTTGGAGGGCCGCAGGCCCGACGGGTCGCCCTACGCTACGCGATCCACTCACGCTGTCACACTATCAGCTGGAGGGCCGCAGGCCCGACGGCTCGCCCTACGCGGTCCACTCACGCTGTCACTCTATCAGTTGGAGGGCCGCAGGCCCGACAGCTCACCCTACGCGATCCACTCACGCTTGCACTCTATCAGCTGGAGGGCCGCAGGCCCGACGGGTCACCCTACGCTACGCGATCCACTCACGCTGTCACTCTGTCAGCTGGAGGGCCGCAGGCCCGACGGTTCGCCCTACGCGCTCCACTCAAGCTGTCACTCTATCAGCTGGAGGGCCGCAGGCCCGACGGCTCGCCCTACGCAGTCCACTCACGCTGTCACTCTATCAGCTGAAGGGCCGCAGGCCCGACGGGTCGCCCTACGCTACGCGATCCACTCACGCTGTCAGTTTATCGGCCAGAGGGCCGCAGGCCCGACGGCTCGCTCTACGCGGTCCACTCACGTTGATGTCACTCTATCAGCTGGAGGGCCGAAGGCCTGACGGCTCGCCCCACGCGATCCACTCACGCTGTCACACTATCAGCTGGAGGGCCGCAGGCCCGACGGCTCGCCCTACGCGGTCCACTCACGCTGTCACTCTATCAGTTGGAGGGCCGCAGGCCCGACAGCTCACCCTACGCGATCCACTCACGCTTGCACTCTATCAGCTGGAGGGCCGCAGGCCCGACGGGTCACCCTACGCTACGCGATCCACTCACGCTGTCACTCTGTCAGCTGGAGGGCCGCAGGCCCGACGGTTCGCCCTACGCGCTCCACTCAAGCTGTCACTCTATCAGCTGGAGGGCCGCAGGCCCGACGGCTCGCCCTACGCAGTCCACTCACGCTGTCACTCTATAAGCTGAAGGGCCGCAGGCCCGACGGGTCGCCCTACGCTACGCGATCCACTCACGCTGTCAGTTTATCGGCCAGAGGGCCGCAGGCCCGACGGCTCGCTCTACGCGGTCCACTCACGTTGATGTCACTCTATCAGCTGGAGGGCCGAAGGTCCGACGGGTCGCCCTACGCTACGCGATCCACTCACGCTGTCACTCTATCAGCTGGAGGGCCGCAGGCCCGACGGCTCGCCCTACGCGGTCCACTCTTGCTGTCACTCTATCAGCTGGAGGGCCGCAAGCCCGACGGGTCGCCCTACGCTACGCGATCCACTCTTGCTGTCACTCTATCAGCTGGAGGGCCGCAGGCTCGACTGCTCACCCTACGCGATCCACTCACGCTGTCACTCTATCAGCTGGAGAGCCGCAGGCCCAACGGCTCGCCCTACGCGGTCCACTCACGCTGTCACTCTATCAGCTGGAGGGCCGCAAGCCCGACGGGTCGCCCTACGCTACGCGCTCCTCTCACGCTGTCACTCTATCAGCTGGAGGGCCGCAGGCCCGACGGGTCGCCCTACGCTACGCGATCTACTCACGCCCTTAGTCTATCAGCCGGAGGGCCGCAGGCCCGACATTGCTGGCAGTGACACGTGTCTCAGCAGCGTCAGGTTTGAGGAATTGGAAGTCAGTATTAAATCCGTCTGTATCTTTTCGTCCCATATTCCGCAGGGTTTGAAGACGAAAGTCTTTGATCAGTGTATGTTGCCAGTGATGACCTACGGTACTAAACCGTGCTCGCTTACAATGGGCCTTATAAGAATGCTCAATATCACCCAAAGGGCAAAGGAGAGGGCTATGCTAGGAGTCTCTCTGCGATATCGGATTAGAAATGAGACCATCCGCAGCAGAACCAAAATAACCGATATAGCTCTTCGAATCGCTAAACTGAAGTGGCAGTGGGCGGGGCTCATCGCGCCTGGAACCGATGGCCGTTGGGGCGGTAAGTTTTTTGAGTGGTGGTCACGTACCGGAAGGCGCAGCGTGGGTAGGCCCCCCACAAGGTGGACTCATGACCTGGTGAAGGTCACTGGATGCGGTTGGCACAGGGCCGGTCCGTGTGGCAATCTTTGGGGGAGGCCTATATTCACCAGTGAACGTCTTTCGGCTGATATGATGATGATTATGATAATGAAATCCGTATGTTTCTACCAAATGTCTAAAGCAGTACTTCAAAATCTACAGATCGCTAAACCTAGCGGTTGTGGCAGGCAGTAACACTGGAGTATCAGATCTGAGGAGTTGGACGTTAGTAGTATTAAATTCGCATGTTTCTACTTAATATCTAAAGAACTTCTTTAAAATCAAGAAATCGATAGAAGATAAGCCTTGCGCTTATTGTGGGCAGTACTGCAGCACCAGGAGTGAGAAGTTGGAAGTCAAGATCAGGCTGTTAGTATTTGATTATGCCAAACATGCTATACTTTCATTTTCACGTGTCTAACACTCTCGGTTAAGGTAGGCAGTACGTCTGCAGCATCAGGCTTTGAGGGTACAAGTATACAAATATTATAATATTGCATTGTCATGGGGACTTGACACGAGTTCCAAATTTCATTAATTTTGGTGCAGTAGAAGTGGTCGAAAAATCGATCACAAGATTTGAAGCATCGACGACAGTTGATACGCGGTGAAGTTAATAAAAACCGTTTAAAAAAAGAGAGCTCCTCTATGGTTTACGATTCATCAGACAGCCATGCGTTTCATTACGTCTTGTATACACGAGGTGTCTTAAAATCCAAAAACGCACTGCGTGTATGCCCGAATACGTTTATAGGGAATAGACAATATAGACTTATCTTGACATCTGGGTCGCTGCCATAGGTCTTCATAGCCATCAACGGCGATGCGGGAACCCGTAAACCTACAGTGCTGCAACAATCATCTACAACAGATGCTGTGGCCAATGATGATGACATCTGTAAGGTAGGGGCTTAAAGGTGTGTTCACGACTCTGTAAATGACAAATAAAAGTATGAGAGTAGAAAAATACTAAAACATATCAAGAGGGTACCTACATGACTAAAGCGAAGGCAAAAGCAACCGTTTCGTTTGACTAAAACTGTAATCCTCACGCAATTTCACAACAAACAATGCGGCAAAGAATCAATTTACCTTAACGAACGGCCTACGGCACGGGGTAACTTTTGCTTGTTTACCTACTGAAACAAAACTTTCAACTCTACCCCTACGGCGTACACACAAGAACACTTATATTTAGGACTGTAAGGGTAAACAGTAAACAACTTTCAATGATGGTCGTACAATAAAAGACTTATCAGAGTGTAGCGAAACTGATCCACAGGCTTTAAATAAAGAAAGTTGGTTCACAAATAGATTCATTTTTGGTGTACCTAATCTTTTTCGAACATTTTGCTAGATTTATTTTCGATTCTAAAATATTATTGATACCATTTGCTAACATCTTGAGAAATTGATGTAAAATGACGATTCAGTCAATTAGGTATTATCTAAATCACATATTTAATATTATCGCCGTTTTAAAAAAAAATCAAAATCAAATCTCTTTATTTTGCATAAAATATGGTATACAAGATGGAATGAACATATTAAAACATGCATATTTTACCAGCAGCTGGCATGCAAAATGCAAATAGATACAAACTAGACTAAATTCTTCATATATTGTTAATTTATGTTACGTGTTTCGGGTTTCGGGTGCCGCCGGGTAGATCGATATATTCGAGATCGTATCTGACCATGTAACGGCCCTGAGTAAATAACGTAAGATATAGACAAAGGCTACTGACGGGGGTTGTATGTATTCATTAGGTTCACTATCAGCGGGAGCCCGTAGCTGTAAACAGAAAGTGTTGCAATTAATCTAGTGTCTGCTCATATAGGTCAGTTGTAGGTAGGTACCTACAACTCCGCAGTAAAGCGTCAATTTTTTTGTTTTTATTTTGTATTGCTGAATTTCATTATTTAATTATAATATGTACTTCGTCACACGTAGGTACATAGGTACCTGATGCAAATAGGTGGGGTAAACTTCATACATTTCGTACCTATGTTAAAATTGTTCCTGGGAAAATAGAAACATATGTTTTATTTATCTAACTTGACAAGTCTAATTTTTTTTTATTATTGGCTAAAGTTCGAGTCGTAATCACTACCAAAATACTTCAGAACATAATCAGTCCATTCAGTCTGAGTTACCAATGTACAAGTTGCAGAACATTCTCAAAATTGCGGGAATATACTCGAAAATTTCTGAAATTTTTCAAGATAATTTAAGAGTAAATTCTCATTGGGAATGCTTCCATGAGAACTTATAAAAAAGTGTTATATGTATAAGAATATTGTATTTCACAATTGAGTAAACAAGGCATAAAATATACTTTAAAAGGAATGTATAGATATACATATACACAACGGTTTTGGCATGATTAGATTGCTTGTAAACTTTAAATTGCCGAGAACATTCTCTATACATTATTTTGTGCAATAAAAGTTAAATAAATAATATAAACTAGCACTTAGCATTGCAGAATTATTCCAAAGAATTAGTCATAGATACTGAAGCTAGGACGTAGAGAACCTCGAGGGCTATCCGAATCACCCCCATGTACCTATGTATCGCGATTTTTCGCAATTTCGGATTTTATATTTCACCTGGCCTAAATATTATTATTTATGGTGGTAGATGCTTGTTTTTTTATTGTGCTATGCTCATATTAATAGATGTGTCATTCTACGGTATAGCATTATTTACTAAAAAGAAAACGACATAAATAATACCGTTTGGATTTTGAGTACCTATTGAGTACTAGTTTAGCCGCTGATGGGACGACAGATGGGCAAACTGACAATACCGGCGTACCTAGAACCAAGAACTAATTCAATATCTACGTACGTTAAGAAATGAATGGGTCAGAATCATATTATTAAACCATATGATATTTCGGTTATTCTCCGTTGTAGCTAGTTAAAATTTAATTAACGCGTCGCTTGTATTCCAGTGAATCATAATTCGTCGCTTAATTTCAGTGGCATATGTGACGCGTTACTTAGAATTAGATAGAGATAAATCTGTCCGATTGATGACCGATATGTAAGAAGTCATGAGTTAAATACCAATTGCTAGAATCCCATTTTCTAGTGTTTGTGAAAAAACGACGACCACTAAGTATTGCTTTCTCCAATCGCTATCAAGATAGTAAAAATATAGTTTTATTAACTCTCTTGAACCGTATTGCATTGATTCTGCACTTAAGCGCATCGCACTGGTAGATAATAACGTTTGCTTCTGCAGATATTGAACATAAACGTGAACGTTCATTATTGTTATATTTTTTATATTAAGTAATACACACATTTATTTATTACTATGTGTGTTAAAACAGCTACTAGATCCACAAAAAATACTTATGTTTATTACGTACAATAAAACTTCGTTTAGGTTATCATCATCATCATCATCATATCAGCCGAAGACGTCCACTGTTGAACACATGCCCCCCCCCCCCCCCCCCCCCAAGATTGCCACAATGGCAGGTCCGGCGCCACCCGCATCTAACGGAGTCCTGCGACCTTCACCAGGCTTTGCTTAAGTAAAACAAACAATATGATGGACCTGTATAGTTATATAGTTATATTAAGTTGCTCAACTTACCCGACTGCTCAACTAGTCGTTCTCT